>RDPX01000004.1:1785702-1865274 GCA_003991215.1 Morbakka virulenta
TTATCGTTCTTAGGTCATGCAATGAGGAAAGAAGGACTAGAAAATCTGGCACTCACTGGAAAAATTATGTGGAAAAAGAGGGAAAGAAAGACCAAGGCTAATGTTCATAAAGAGCCTATCTACATGGACCAAAGTCGAGGAGAGTGAAATTTTGAGAAAGTTGAAGGACAGGTTCAAGTGGAGAAGGATGACCGCCGATGTTCTGCAAGGACATGGCACCTGAGGAGGAGAATTTTAATATATATTTTAAAAATTTATTATTATTATTATTATTATTATTATTATTATTATTATTATTATTATTATGCCGGATGTAGAAAAACGTAATGACGAACAAAGTATACTTAACAGTCTAACATATGTGTAGTTGTAAATAATTTGTCAGAAGTCAAATTCTAATGATGTAACAAATGTCAAAATGATTGGCAAGACAGCTTCCATAAACGCCGGGTCCCTCGATCGGGAAAGTAAATACATATGAGAAAAGTATTGTATACCCCTATAAACCTTAATCCCACCATGTATGGAATGTAGTTTCCACTTTTGGTTAGGTGCTGCTATTTCCCACCTGAATCTACAAGACCAAATACAGTGTTGTCTCCAGCACGATTAGCTCTCAGCTTTCTGGAACGCATGAAACTCTTTTACATTCTCAAACTATATCAGAGTCTTACCTTTTCTACAAGTTCTTCGATGTCCAATGCAAACAGAAGCTTTCTTCACTTGTACAATTCTTAAAGGATGTCCATCGCATTACTCGTTCTCTTATAAAATTTCACCGATTCTCTGTCGAGGTTCCTAAGCACAGTACTTCCACTTATGCTAAGAGTTTCTTCCTTCCTACTGCTACCCTCTGGAATCCTGATCATTGTTCCTATTTTCCTAACTATAATCTTTATCGGATCAAAGTTGTTGGTCACAGGTATCTTCCACTTATGCCTCCCAGTTGATATATCTGTTTTAGCTGTCCCCCCATTTTTGCAGCTCTTAAATTTTCAGTAGCCTGAGAGCCCTTTCATGAGCGATACAGTTCGAACACTTTCACTGATGAACAGAAGTGTTTATGTATTGCAAGATAAGAAAAATAAAAAACAGACGAGCACCAAAGTTAAAAAAATAAAGTACCATTAAGTTATGATAATTATCTTTCCCTAACTATACTGCTTTACAATTTGAAGTATTGCCGAAGGCCCCAATGATTATTTCCAGGCAAAAATTGATTTCAGCTCATAGTATAGGCAGGAACCTAACACTGCCGTAGATAGATAGATAGATAGATAGATAGATAGATAGATAGATAGATAGATAGATAGATAGATAGATAGATAGATAGATAGATAGATATATGACTGATTTTTCTCTACAGTCACCGTCCAAAGGGCATTCATCTTTTTTCTTGTAGTAACATGGTAACTTCGCTGATAGACCAGACCATGCTATCTTTTTATTGTGGCAGTTGATGACTTTCCCAACATTATCAGTGCAGCTGTAGCTCACTTTCGAGTTGTTGCGATTGAAGAGCTTGAACAGACGGCTTGGTGGTGGAAAATGCTTATCAACCAGGTACAGAAATCTGTGTGCGACGTTGGTAGAAACATTTATGATAAATGGTAAGTTGAACTATGTTTCTTGGCCGATTTCTCCTTCTGGTGTGTGCTGGTTCTGGATTGTAATTCAGCTTTGTATTTTTCTCTAAAGTCACCGTCCAAAGGACATGCATCTTTTTTTTTGCATTTAAATAGTAACTTTGCTGACAGATTAGGTGATGCTATCTTTCTGTTGTGGCAGTTGAAGATTTTCCCAACATTATGCAGATGTAGCTCACTTCCGTGTTGTTGCGATCAGTCATATATAACTGCACAGTTAATGTTTCGGAAGTCCAGAAGAAAGTTTATATTGGGTTGACGGAAAAAGAATTCAAGACAAGATACAACGGACATAAGGAATCGCTAAGAAATAAGAAGTACAGAAACAGCACAATCCTTTCAACGTACGAATGTACGAACGGGACCTGAAAGAAAAGAACATCACCCCCACCGTGCATCTTTTGTTTGCGGGACAAGTTCGAGATTCTTAATTACGCTACGAAAGAGGAATTGTTGAACAAGCGCAGTGAACTCATTGCAAAATGTAGACACTTGAATAAATTCCCGTTATCTTATAATAAATCAAAGGACTGGGTGTGATAAATCAATTAAAACCTTTTTATAACTGCATGTTCAATTATACCAATTACGTCAATCCCATGAGGGTAATTTGATATCTATTGTAATTTGTTGTAGTTGTAACTAGATACGCTAGAGAAATATGTTCATTTTTTAGCTGATTATTNGATTCTTAATTACGCTACGAAAGAGGAATTGTTGAACAAGCGCAGTGAACTCATTGCAAAATGTAGACACTTGAATAAATTCCCGTTATCTTATAATAAATCAAAGGACTGGGTGTGATAAATCAATTAAAACCTTTTTATAACTGCATGTTCAATTATACCAATTACGTCAATCCCATGAGGGTAATTTGATATCTATTGTAATTTGTTGTAGTTATAACTAGATACGCTAGAGAAATATGTTCATTTTTTAGCTGATTATTGTGAAACCATGAAGCTAACAGTTCTAAACTAAGTTTTGTAAACAGATAGATAGATAGATATACATTTAATCTCGAAAATCGTACCAAAAAGGTATTTTGGATTTCTGAGTGGCACCCGAAGCCTTTTTTTAAAGGTGAAGATTCGATATTTAAGCCCATTATTGTAAATCTTTGTACACTATTAAAAATATGTTATCAGTTTAATGACCCTTCCTCTTCATTTAATTTCTAGTGATGACGAAAAGAAAACATTAAGTCCAAAGAAATTTCTATGCAAAACAGACAGCGGAAATGGAAACTAATTAAAAATTATCATTAAAAAAGCTTACATTGTAGCCTTAATTTATTTATGTAGTGGTTAATCATCAATCCAAATATGAGTAGGGGTGGTTGTTACTGATCTGTAAAAACGCATTTTTTAATTTGCCAGGCTTCTATGAAACCATGTTACTGTTACTTTGTCCCTAACTGCAGGAATTAAATAATATAGGAATAACAAAACATTGTTTTAGTTACAACTGCTTTCCGTTTTAACGATCATTTCTCGTTAGGTCATCAAGACCACAAATGTGATTTTCTGCAATTTTGTTGTTTTAAGTTATGGTGTTACTATTTCTGCTTTAAAAATTTTGTGACGTTACACCTTAACTGCTCTGTGCTAAAACAGATGAACTCCAAATATGAATCTTGTAGCGACTATTACAGTTGAAACAAGCTACAATCAAACTGTATTTGTATTTTAAGTGATAAAAAGCGTTATCACATGAGAGTAATCACCCTTAGGTTTGAAGTAACCTTATTCTTAATGAGACTACAGGGAACTCTGGGTTTTTACGCGATTTCTTTCGCCGGATAGCAATCTTTTAGTGCTTTGCCTGTACAAGTGAATCACCATTATATCGGCAATGAATCAAGTTAGATCTCAAGTAGGTTTTGCTTCTTTTTAAGACACTAAAAGACATTTTATAGGCGAGATGGAATGTAGCTTGACTAATCTAGAGACGCAGCTATGGAGGGAATGTCTTTCTTTTGTCATTGCTTGAAAGTACTTGGCGCTTACTTGAAAATAATTGGCACATCACTTGGATGTGAATGGCTGTGAAGGGAAAAGGAACAGTCACAGTTGATACATACCTACCTAATAAGGTGTCCAAGATGGCAACCTTCACGTGGTGACACCTGGATGCTGATTAGGCAGGCTTTCCTGACTGGTTAGTAACGAAAAGCCTTCGTTTTCAAGCTGTTCTTCCGTACCATGGAAGAAATCGATCTTGTCGTCCATGTGATTTCGTATCTGGTTCGTCGTCGATTTGGAGAATATTTTGTAAGTTGTGCTGCCCCCGGTAGAAAGTTAAGGTTTCCCGTTTCGTGGGGCCGGATCGAGCTCACAGGGGTGGTCTTCCAATCTGCCTCCAGCAGCTTAAACAACAACAGCAACCTACATATCATGGGGTCAAAATTATAAGCAAAGCATTTTTCGGACTTATGCAAAACCGGAGTCAGAATATGTCTGGCGAGGTCTCGGCTTTGGACTGATGACTTCATTTCATACCATTCATGTGGCTGGTAAAACTGGCGAACTTTCACTTGAATCTGAAAACCAATTATTATTAACTCAACTAGCTTCATATTACTTCCCATTTAAAACTTTCCGTATTCTCTGTGTAAGCTTTCTTTCCCTTGAACAAATTTTGGAATGTGTTTGCAATGGGATTGAGGCCCCAGTTCCTCGTTTTTAGCAAGCGAATGTAAGTATGCAGCAAGTCACTAAACTAGGAATTTCGAGTTAGGTTTCAAGAAAAAAGAAAACCACTAAATAGATTGTCATTTTCTTCTGTGATAAAACGTAGCTGATAAAAAAAATTGCTTGCAACATGCTTAAATATACAAATTATGCTTTTTAGTCTTTACAACATTTTTTAATGTTCCAGATTAACACATTTGAAAAAAGCTCCGAGCCCAGCTCAAGCATTCCATAACTTTTTAATAGCCTCCTCCTTTTGAATATTAGTTAATACACATCCTTGCAAAAATCTTGAGCCAATGGTCTTACAGAACCTGTACCTTCCTTATGGTTACCATAACACTTCTTATAAATCTCTAAAGTTAGGGCAAAATAGCCCTTATCGCCATTTTAACACGAAAATAATAACATTAATATAGAAAATTCACTTCTGAATGAATGGATTGCATGGTCAATCCTTTTGGCTAAATTACACGAAATTCAAATATGTAAATGTACACTACATACCAACGTTCATCAGCATTGTAACAGTTACAATTTTTTCCCTCTCCTTAAGACTTTTCTGATACAAGACTCTACGGCAGAAAAGACTTAAATGCAATCTCACCCTTTAATCTGTCAATGTATTTTAGTTGTTTCTCTCCACAAGGGACAAAAATTTAGTAAGAAAAATAGAAAAACAACACACCTAAGCCATGCTCCACAAAAAGACAATTGCAGCTTTCATTCGAAATCACAACATTAATGAAACAAGTCTCGCCCTTTCTTTGGACGAAGTTCTCCTAGTTAGGGCAAGAAAAAGCAATTGCTGTTTGCTCGTTTACGGAAGATGGATGGCTGGTGAATCTTTTGGTATTTAATCCACAAAATTTTTTCTACACATTTTAATCCTTGAATTATTAGCAAGTTTTAAAATTATTTGATATTGTTGTCCTGAAATTGTACTATTCCTAGGTCAAAGATAAAAACGTTCAAACAATTCGTGTTATAGAAACTCATTGTTATTCTATAACATTTAAGATATGTTTATAATCATGTATCTTCATAAGAAATGTCAACTACTTTTATGTCTGGCCTACATTTCCATGGTAACATACTCCGGCAGTCGAGATTTCATTTGCTTTTCTTATCTGTCGGATAAATGTTTAAAATAGCTTGCGGTTTCTATTCAATCTTCAAAAATGGTCTTAAGAAAAAGCCTGAACCAGACTAATACATTCAGAAGCATTGTTAACAGTGGCAAACTGTCCTATGTGCTACCATCAGCTTTAAACCTTCCCAATTGATTTTTCCACAAGAGATATATTTATTTATTTTTTCAAACAACCAAGGTCTCCTCGACCAATATGGGCCATTGGTTTGGCAAAATTTTTATTTTTAGTGTCTCCTATACTGAAATAGTGAGAAATTAAGCTTTAACTTTTGACACTAGTGCCAATGTTTAATTTTGACTGCTCATTATATTGAATTATGTCCTGTCCAAAGTTGGTTATTTTTTAATTAGTGTTATCAAGGATAACATATCATCATTTCACTAGTGTTCATCAGTGCTTTAATAGCTCATTTGAAAAAGTATTTGAGAATGGAAAGCGTGTATGAATTGGGCTAGAATTATGTAACTTAAACAAAGGTTACCGGACCTTCATTAATCCAAATTCCACCAATCTCCAGGTTTTACATATGCTCAATATGCAAGCCAGTGAATAGAAACCAATTATTGCAATCCTGACCATTTTAAACAAATTTCATATGCAATTACTGCCAAATGATGAAAAGGTTTGACTAACAACTTTTTAAATATCCTAAAAGATCACAAATAATTTATATTTCATATCAAGAGAGGATTCCTTCAGCAGTATGTTGCAAAGTCCCAACATAGTCCCTAAACTCTGTGTCCGTTTCCTCTTCATACTTTATTCTCAAATATTTAATTACTTTTGGCATTAGGAATGGTAGTTCTGTATTTTTAAACTTGGCAGCACAAACTGCTTTTGATTCTACTAATGCTTGTAGAACTTTTTCTAATGTATCCAAGTCCTGAGATTTAAGGAATCCAGGAAGAACTTCACACCATCCATGATTTGCTATGGCTGATATGACTGATGCCCTGAGATGGAAAAAGATAAATAACACAATTTTATTAATAAAATATTCCCTATATATATATATATATATATATATATATATATATATAAGATAAGCAATGAATTGATACAATAAAGGCATTGACAGGATCATAAACATTTCAACATATATAAAAACCAGACTACAGATGGACAAATAGCAAATTGCTGGTCCATTTAATGTATGATGTTTCAATACATCATACAAAAAATTACTCTCTTTATTTCTTTTGTATGCATCTCCAGGCCCATAGGTGACGTCTGTGGTGTCCAGCTAATTGGAACAGTGAAAGTAAACACTTCAGAATGGATATGACCAACAAGAACAACAAGAGTCAACTATGGTATTCTATTATGGATTTTAACCCTATTCAGCAATGCACTTAACTTAAAGGAGAAAGTTGATCCTAAAAGGTATTTAAAAATAATGGAAGCAAAACATATAAAAACAACCAACAATATCATACAATGCTTGAGGAAATAGGGTACTTGGCACCTCAAATTGTATCTAAGAATTCTAAATCATTAACAAAACAGCAGGTCAGATTTATGTAACTTGAAACCCTTCTGCAGTAGCCTTAAATGTGGTTGTCTTATTAACTGTCAAAAAAGCTTAAGCTATTTATAACATAATTTCTATGCATACTTTGGATTTATAAATTGTGACAATTATTTTTGCTCTTCTTTAATGATAATTCATTTACTAGGATGTGTGGTAGTTTTCTGTCATTGATTACAATAATATTAATTTTTTATCATTAAAAATTATTTTAAAAATTAAAAAACAAAATTACAAAGCAAAACCTTTGTACTGTATCTATGTAAATATTTCTCTTAAACTTCATAAAATTTTTTACACGTTCTTACCCCTACCTTATTTTATCAAAGCTCAGGCAATTTGACAATTCAAATTATCAAGGTGCATTTCCTGCTGTTGTATTTGATAAAAGTAAAACCCATCTATGAAAACATCCACTAAACCTCAAGGTTAATAATAAAAGAGGTAGACAAGTCACTCTTGGCCAACCACCAATTCTGGTTAAGATTCACCCTGCCAATTACAGGAACTAAAATGTTGGTTTATTTTGTTTTATTCAAGAATAATTAGAACTGCTTTTAGAATGGTTAAAATTTATATCATTTAGCTTCATAAAACAACTAAGGATATTAGTAGTAGAGTGGAACAGCCAAAATCATACATTGGTACTGGTGTTAAAATTAAAGCTTAATTTATCACTACTTCAGTATAGGAGACACAAAAAATAGAAATTTTGCCAAACCAATGGCAAGCACACTAGCTAGACACACATGTAACTGATAACATATCCATGGAAGGATGGAATATACAGTTGCCTGATCCAATATTTAAAAAAATCCAATAAAAACACCCTTTAAAGTTAAACAGATAAACATATGCAGAAAACTAAATCAGTTCACAAACACTTTTTTGTGTGGAAGTAGCATGTAGAAAGAAAAATGAAAATTACTGCTGCCACCTATGCTTGTGGTAAATTAGCATTTTGTGACCTGTGGCTTCAGTAGCAAAATAACAAAATAGACCACTTCTTTTGAACAGATTACAAAAACAAGCTCACTACTTCATAATAAATCAGAAAAAAGTGAAATTATCCACTCATGTATGAACACAAAGCAAAAGGAATGACAATACAGATCAAATATGTCTGAACATACCCCTTTTTATCAGCTACTTTTTTCTTTTTCATCAGCTCAGCAAGCACTTCCCTCTGCTCTGTTAATATGTCTGTTATTAAAGTTACTCCTTGCAGTCTAACATTTCCATTGTCCTCATTTCTTATTATATCCAGAATCTTCCCAAGTCCATACAATTTCATAAACAACTTTTGCGACTGTAAATGTCCACGAAGTAAGGCAGACAGTGCATACAGTGTCCTTTTCTTCAGTTTTAGTACATTGGTTGTAGACATTATTCTCAACAAAACAGGTACAGCACCACTACTCAATGCAGAATCTTGAACTGTGGGATTGCTAGAAAGTGACAAAGAATATAGTTATCTTACAAGCAATATATCAATTTGTTAACTAGCTGAAGTGTAATATTGGAGAACAAGACCCTACAATAAAATTTTCTTGGGAGTGGAAAGAGGATTTAAATAATTTGTATTAACTGATCAAAGTTTTGTTTTCTGTAAGATGCTTCGTTCTCATGTTAAGAACAGAGGCTAACATAAAAATGGATATAAATAAGCTTTGATCCCACATCAAACAAAATTGTGTCAGAAAATCAAAGAGAGAAGGTACAGCTTTTTTCTATTCTTTCTACCAATATTTTACTATGGATAAGAGGCCAAGTCAAAAGCCATTCAATTTTGACTCTGACAATCTTGACACTTGTGAGACAACAGTATTACTGGCAAATAGTCCTTTTTCAGGGACACCATGACAAGCAGTACTAGCAACATTCTTGTTTTTAAAAGTGGCAAGAAGAACAATGGATTTTAGATGAAACACAGAAATTAATTGCTAAGTGTCATCATCACAGTCCAAGCATGTACAAGAAATCAATTTCAGCTCTTACAAAAGCAGTAGAGTGAATGGCATGAGTAGAAGACAAAAGAAGCATAGGGAGCAGCAGATCGAAACAACACAAAGGAACTGCAACAGATTGACAAGTAAATGCAAGAAAAAAAATAGCATTCCTAATGTTCCCATCAGGAACAGAAATAGCCAGGTTCTGACTAAGAAAGCTGAAGAAAATACATGTTGGGCAGAACACTTCAAGGAGGTTCTGAACTAACCAGTCTTCCAAGCTCAGTTTGATTGAGGCAACTTCTGGAATGCTGAGACCATTGGCATTGAAACTGGACCCATCATGAGAGAAAAAATAAAATGTCCACTCAAAAGAATAAAGAACAAAACTGCCTCTGCCACTCACAGCAGAAATGACAAGCTATTAAAAACAGGAACATCAATCAACTGGAAAGCCTGTTCAACCGGAAATGGGATGAAGGTGTTGTGCCAGAGGAATGGACTGAAGGTACTTTAATCAAGCTACCAATGGTAACCTGTCTAATTGCAATAATTGGACAGGTAATACACTTCTAAGTGTTCCTGGAAAAGGATTCAACAGGATCCCACTGAAGAGTATGATGATATCAATTGACCAACTACTAAAAGAAGAGCATGTATATCACAGATGACACATACCCCCCATCACAATAAATGACAACATAGTAAATAAATTTACTTATTTAGACAGTACAATCACTAAGACAGGTGAAATTGATCCAGAAATCAACATTTGGCTAGGCAGAGAAAGTGCAACATTTTGGTCCATGCAGCACATCTGGAGATTATGGTGAGTCAGTCTAAAATGACAATTCTATAGTCATTTCCACTGCACTCTACTCAAGTGAGATATGGAAAAGCACAGCAAAGATTAAGAAAAAATTAGATTTCATTCCAGTGCAGCTTACAGAGAATTCTTGCTACCTCATGCAGTGACAGAATAACATATGAGAAGGTCTTGACCAGAGCATATGAGAAAGAAATTCACAGGATTGTAGAGGAAAGAAGATGGAAACTATGTTTTGAGACTACCAACCGGTAGATTTGCACACCAAGCTTTGGTGTGGAAGCCACCAAATTGCAAAAAGAAAAGAGACAGGTCAGTGACAACTTGGTAAAAGACCTTCAAACAAAACCTGAAAGCTCCAAGGCAATACAGGAACCAGCTGACCAAACATGTTGGTGCCTGCTAACTGCCTGATGTCCAGGACTACTAGAGGAACTAAGGTTTAAGGTGAGGCAAGGGTTTCAAAAAACATTTTTACAAAAAATACTATAAACTAGAGTAATCAATACCTTTGAACTGCAGCTGCTATGACTTTGGCTGATTTTTCTTGCAAGACTTCATTTCTAGATTGATTTAAGTAGTATACAACAGCTTCTATGCCATTCATTTTTGCAAGATCAATGGCACTACTTCTCTGATGGGAAAAGAATTCAAGGTCTTCAAGAGCTACTTCCTTTTCTTGTTCTGTACTGTTCTCTCCTTGTAAAACAGTCAGATAAGAACGTATAATCTCTGTATCCGACTTGGTGTAAAAGTTATGGTTTTGCTTTAACTCTGCTCTTACCTCTTCCAGTGTTTTGAATGAACCCCTCACTACAAGAAATGAAAACAATACTTACTATTACAATAATACTCTGCTTTGTATGTGGCCTTAAAAATTACATCTGTGAAGTCTGTGAGAGAGAGAGTGTGTGTGTGTTATTTATTGTATATATAACAAAAAGTGCCTAATGCATGCATGTAGAAGAGCATTGTACAAATGAAACACCCAAAATAACCACACCGATGATTAAAACATCAATAAATAAAAAATCCTAATATGTCCTATTTTTCATGTTTAAGTGATCATTACCCTCCCAAAAGAAGACAACTACACAACAACACAGGCAATATAATACCAAAAAAATTGCACCAGCCCCCTATACAAGTTGTATACATCTGCACTCCTCTCATTAACTTTGCTTGGAGATTCAAAAATGAAAATAGTCTTTTAAACTCCTTTAAACAGTGTAGATCTGGATCTGTAAAGGCAAGTAAAGCATTGTGGAACTGTGTGGCTATGAGGAAAACAGTAGTTAAGGGCAGGGCAATATTTTGCTGCTAAAAGACTTTCTCAATACACTATGTTTTGGGGTCAGCTATTTATAGCAGCCTGTTCATCTTGCAGATTATGATGCAACTATTCAAATAAGATGCTTACTGAAGGGATCTTTATCTTAAAAAAATTTGTCTACAATTACAAAACCTACCTAAATCTATATTCCTTTCCTTCTTAATGTTTGTCATGTCACTTGGACTGTTTACTGCTAATTTATCTCTGAATTCTTGTATGGCATCTTTTAGTTGTGACTTTGTAAAATATACCTTCTCGCCACTCCGCTCAGATTCTGCTATTGTTTGTCCATCAGAGTTCATTTTAATGTTTGTTTTAACATCACCTATATTATCATCACCATGACAATTTTCATTTGCTAAACATGTTTTCTTTTTGTTTGTCAAATCTGATAGGTTCTGAAACGATGAGCCATCATCACCATCCATGAGCTTTGCTTCTCTAATTTTTGTTTTGAAATCTAGCCTCACGTGCAATCCAGCTGGTATCCTTTGTCCTCTTTTTACAACTTGCCATTCCTTTGTTGGGATAAATGGTCCAAGTGATGGGTCATAAAAATCTTCATCATCATTATTTTCAACATTTGCATTCTCATTTTGATCATGATTTTCCACTACAACCAGGTCATGTTTAGCTGAAAAATAATCAAATAAGTATTCTTAGTCTAATACAAGAAACATATATCTATATAAATGTATAATTTTTCTTGATAGGTAAAATAGTGTAAAGTGGTATGGTGACATTTTCACCCTACACCACAAAAAAGGCAACAAGAAAGAACCATACTTGTTGTCATCACTTTGTTTACAAAAATGCTCACAAAAATACTAGTTGAATCAACACAAACACAAAAACTTGAATCGAATACAAACACAATTATTTTACAGTACCAGCATCTGGTCAAATAACAATTATCATAGCAAACCCAGACACTTTTTGTAATACTTTAAACCAATATAATCACCATGCTCAGAAATCTTAATCTTATTACAATCAATGCCAAACCCAAATAATCTTACACAATCTTACACTTGGTCTTGATGAAAAATTGTAAAACATTCCTGTGCAAATTGGAATGAAAAATTTTCTGCACCTGTTAGTAATAGTCCAGTTAATCCTGTAGTTTTAGATTCAATACCTTCTCAATGGCTTAACCCAATCTTCATACAGTACATTTATCTTATTTGCAAGATATGGGTCACCACAAAGAAAATAAAGTTATAAATGTAAAATCTCCCTTGTGTTATCCCTTCCAAAACATTTTTGTTGGGTTTTTCTATACCTGAAAGCAATGGTAGTTTTTACCCTCAAGATTATATACATATATACATACATACATACATACATACATACATACATACATACATACACTTGTCAAGACTAATGCTTCAATTTTTAACCTTTTGACTTTTCAAAATTATAAACTTGGCAGGAAACTTTATTGACTTATTGTGATGTAGGCCTACTGCTTTATACAAGTTTTGAAACTGTAGTTTTATTTTTCTGTTGGAAAAAATAAGCTTACTTAAACTTTTGCAACTTCTTCTGCAGATGGTCAATTTATAGTATTGACTGATACCCATGCAATCGTGGCATTCATGTCCCAAAAAGCTACACTGTAGCTGTAGTCTCAGGCACAATGCTGGTACCCTCATACTGTTAGTAAATCAACTCTTCAGTTCAAGGTTGAATTCGGTTGGGGGAAAACAACCTGTATGCAATGACCACTTTTAACTTTTGAAATTAATACGGTGGATAAATCTATAGGATTACCAAAAAATAACACTCTGGCAATTGCGAAACGTTTAGACTCAAACCAGTGCTGTTATTTTCACAACTTGGGCTATGAACTGAACATCAAATATTCAGTTGGTCGACTTTACAACATACATTTCAATTTGAGTCTGCATTGCTGGCACCAAAATAATAATAAATCACTACAGAAAAAAGACAATTTTTTGCGCATACTTAACGATAACATTCTCTACAACGCAAGTTAAAAAATATAACTAATTACGACACCACTTACAGGCCAAGCCAAATACCACTTCAAGTATGTATGATATATCATACAGGATCTAATAAAGTTATTGACGACAATTAGACTCATTGGGCATATACTTACTTGGGATTACTCTCGAAAAAACTGACGATAAAAGAAAAACAAGGACAGCTCCAGTGATAACTTTTGCCATTACTGAAACGAATTCCTTCATTTGAAACTGTTTTTTCCTATCTACCTATTCCGGTGATGCTCGTTAATTTCAATTTTCCACTTTCACCGCAATGGGCATCCTTTCTCGTTAAAAACCAATTCATGACTAACTATTAGATACCAGGCCTTTTGGTGATTTGTCGAATTCTGAGTGGTTTCCCTTGTCCAATGACGAAACTTAGTGCAAGAATTGCTTGCTGATGAGCTCTTTTAATTGTGACAATGACACGTAGCGTTTGCATCACCTCCATGCAGGCAACTTATGCACATGGAAAGTGGGTATGGTAGTGAGAACTATGCATGCATTTATGTATGTATATATGTGTAGGTAAAAGAGAAAGCTTGTGTATAGAATTTAAAGTTTAGTGTCTTACACTCATCAGCTGTACTGGTTAAAAAACGCTCTGGATTTCCATTGAGCACTGTAAATGGTTACAGAAGAACTCTATTATTTTCGATTATTTGTTTAATTATATATGGAGGTATATATATATATATATATATATATATATATGTGTGTGTGTGTGTGTGTGTATATATATATATATATATATATATATATATATGTATGTATGTTTGTATGAATGTTAATCTTTAACGTGAATAACAGGACTAAGATTAGCTTGGTTTCAAAAATGAGATGTTTTGAAAAAATATATACCTTATTTCCTCTAAAAAAACCCCACGCCATTTATTAGATTTTAAGCACATGCTTCCCGAATTATTAGAGAGCTGCTTTTATTTGAAACCAAACATTATTTGGTAATTGATAAAGATATCATCATCGTCATCATTGTTGCTCCACGTCACTATCTGGCTCTGGTGGAGGCCCCTGTGACATTGCGCATCTAATTGCAATCTAATGTTTCCAGTTCTAGTATGAAACCACCACCAAGCATACTTTCACCCAGGAGTCTTGACAGATCTTCTTCTAATTGTTTTACCCATGTACGCTTGGGTCTCCCTGGGGGTCTTTTTACTGATCTTGCAGCTTCTTGTAAGGCTTGTTTGGCTGGGGTGTCACTTGGGAGCCTTAACAAATGACAAATTCATTTGTATCTTCTTTCTTTGATGGTTCGCGACCATGGTTTCTGATTTGTATATTTATATATATTATATATTATATATTATATTATATTATATTATGTATATTTATATAATTTCTTGTTGCTTATATTTTTTGGCCAGTGAATGTTGGTGTCACATAGCCATTCAGTACCCTTATATTAGTCTTGATCTTTGCTCGTCTGTGTTCTAGAATGGTTTTCAGCTGTTGATAGGTTTGCCAGGCTAGTGCTTTTCTTCTTTGTATGTCTTTCTCGGTGTCTATCAGAATGCCTAGGTATTTTCATGTTTCCATTTTTCATCTTAATTTCTCTCTATTTGTATTTGGTCTGTCTTTGTTTCATTTACTTGCAGATNTATTATATATTATATTATATTATATTTGTATATTTATATAATTTCTTGTTGCTTATATTTTTTGGCCAGTGAATGTTGGTGTCACATAGCCATTCAGTACCCTTATATTAGTCTTGATCTTTGCTCGTCTGTGTTCTAGAATGGTTTTCAGCTGTTGATAGGTTTGCCAGGCTAGTTCTTTTCTTCTTTTTATGTCTTTCTCGGTGTCTATCAGAATGCCTAGGTATTTTCATGTTTCCATTTTTCATTTTAATTTCTCTCTATTTGTATTTGGTCTGTCTTTGTTTCATTTACTTGCAGATTTCTTCTTTTCAGCTTGGGTGTTGTGTTTACTTTGATCTTATTGACCTCAGTGTCTTTGTTTGTTATCCATGATATGTCATCAACATATTTTGGTTCTGTCCTCAGGGTGTTTCTGGGTGGCAATGCATATGTATGGTCATTGGTAGCTAGGCTGCTACTTCGTTTGGAGTAGTTTTGGTCGACCAGATGCTTTGTCTCATTTTCTTCAGGTATAGTATGAATAGCACAGGGCTCATACAGTCCCCCTGAGGGACGCCGATTGTGGTGGTGATAGTTTCTCCATAAGTTTGTCCTACTCCCAATGTTAGCTTCATGTTCTCAACAAGTATTTTCATCGTATGTAATTCATCCTGATCTAAAAGTTTTGCCAGATCTTCAAACAGTTGTTTCCTATTTACAGTGTAGAAGGCTGTACTCATGTCTAGCATGAGGATATAAAAATAGCTACTACGAAATCCCTTTTAAAATTCTACATCAATGTCTTAATCGTTCTCTTCATCCAAAAGATGAAATGCCTCAGATGCATCTTATTTATCAGAATCTCTTCGTTGAAACGGATTTTCTGTCAGCAGACCCGTAAAGAGGAATTCTTCGGGGGAGGGGGGATCGATACAGAAGTACATGGAACTTGAGTTTCTTTAATATGGACCAAGAAGTATAAGAAATAACGCATTGAACTTTCTCTAGTTTTATGAGAACAAAACAACTTCGATTAATAACTAATATCATTTGAAATACAATCAGAATTGTGAAAAAAGAACATTCGCGTTATGTAGAAACCAAAATATTGTGCTCTTTTTTGGTTATCTCAATTTTTTCAGGGACGATCCTGCACCATTGATGTACGTAAGTAGGACTGTAAACGTCTTATCGTATCAAGACTTCTCCCATGCTCACATAAGTTGCAGGTAGAATGCACCCTATCTCCAGAAGAATATGTTAGGAAACATAACTTCATCGCAAGATTTAAAGGCGTGGGCGAGAAAAGTCAGATTTCTCCGACGCTGCCAAATATTTATAACGCCAGTTGTTCAATTCTGAAGACACAAGATGAGAGGTTGGCAAGTCATCTGAGTGGATATCCACGTATATATAAGTTTCCAATAGAGAAGGGAAAAGACTCAGTAATTTGCTTGCAGTGATGTGCAATCCCCAAAACTGTGAAAACTGATGGAGGCCGTACTGTATAGATTTTTCATAATAGCAGCCATGCTTTCCCTCTGCATCTGGAAATAGTTTTTGACGTCTTGAATACCTTCACAGGCTTTGAGGATATCCAACACCGACTTCTTTAACTTTACTGTGATGTCCTCAAGATACACAAGAGAAGAGTAAACGATAACGAAGGCGATGGATTTCAGAATATATTTGGCAACTTGTTTTGACTTTGAGGCCCAATGATGCTGACCTGAAGGACTCGCCCAGGTAATGATGTGCCTAAACAAACACTCCCTTTTGGACTGTAACAGAGAAACGTACAACGAATCCCACGCTTGTTAAGGATACAAGCAGAAGTACCCGACGTTGCTCGGCTGAAAAAGTGCAATTTAGTAGGCTAAAAAGGCCCTATCAAGATAATTGTAAGGTATTGCTCGATTAGAAATATGATGGTAGATCATTTCAGTTCAAAGAGCTGCAACTGCCTTGACACTTGGGGTGTGGTATAGAAATAATAAGTAATTTAAACTTTGGCGATCTTACACAAGATAATGTTAGAACTTCAAATAAAAAATGTTATGGCAATACATTGGCATAAAAAAGAAGATTTAAAAAACAACAAAAAAGAAAGTCCACAATGGCGAGGAATTGAACCCTGGTCTCCCGCGTGACAGGCGGGGATACTCACCACTGTACTACCGAGGACTTGTACTGTCAATGAGATTACTTTATAATAAATAGACTTTCTTAATTTCAAAAAAGTTTTAATATTGTTGTGTTTTTATTTTGGAATTTATATATTAAATATACCGGCAATTTTGAAATTGTTATATTTCTAGCTTTATTCAAATTTTTGACTGGAGGCCACCTTCACCTTGAAAATAAGATTAGCCGCCCCCTAACGCCCCAGAATATGACTTCCGAGGTCAGCCTTTTATATTTCAGATCCTTTCCTGGATAAAGATAGACTCATGCTATATATAAATATCAAACTATCCATCAAAATAGTTGCAAATAGTTAGAATTATACAATAAAATCATAGTTAATGAAAGGTTGGTCCATGAATTTGTACATGAAGTATGATTTACACTTTATAAAGGTTGAGACATCCTTTATAATTTGAGGAAGAAATTTCCAAACTTTTATACCCAGAACTTAAACGTTTTGACATTAATTGACCAAGCATCTCTTGATTTAAAAAGATATTCACTGGCCGAGGAGAGGGTATGGTTATCTCATGCACTTGATGTACAATTATTTACGTATAAAGTATGAGTCGTTTAGTAGTGGATTGGTAGCCAGCTACCCTTTACGAAGAATGGCTTGATACCAGTTCTCAGGTTAACAGAGTAAATGACAAGGCCATATCATTCTATTAACTTTAGTAAAGTGTCCAACTGCTTGCTACTGAGACTATGGAACTGAGATGAACAGTAGCCTAGTACAAGTAAACTAGCATGTTTTACCAGGCTTCCACGTGGGAGGTACTCTTTCACCCTCCTAATAATTCAAATCCAACAGTTTAGCTTTTTACAGAAATCCTTTGTATGATTCAAATGGTCTATGTGTTCATCTAGTGTAGAACCCAGACATTTATAGGATGTTACTTATTCAATTTTTGTCCCGTTGAACTCTAACAAGGCATGCCCTTCAGGAAAAGATCCTTGACTGGCTTTGCTAAATAGCTAGGCTTCGGACTTCATAGGATGTGAAACAAACCTATTTTTCTATGTGTCAGTAAATGTTATCCAGATTACCTTGAATATTTAATGTCACTAGCAAAAAGGACACTGTGTGTGATAATAATGTGGTATTATTTGCAAACATTACAGCTTTAACAGGAAAGTTGGCAGGAAAACCATTAATATTGATCAGGAAAAGCAATGGTCTCAGGATTGAATTTTGAGTGACACGAGCAGATATAGAAGCTCGCTTGGATAAGACTTCAATTAAAGCTGACAGCTTGGTTTCCTTGAATTAAAAAAGAAAACAGCCATTTGTGCATGGGACCATATGGATTGTATATTTATATTTTAGCTGGTAAGGAAATGTAGTCTACAGAATCTAACGCCATCAACAAATCGAGAAAAATTGCTCCAGTAACTAAAGATTCGTCCATGTCATAATAAATTATATCTATGAGTTGTGTTAGTGATGTAGTGACAGAATGTTTGAGACGAAAACCATAGTTAATTTTTTTATATCTCAAAAATGCATAAATATGATTAAAATCAATTCTTTCATTCATCTCATTTAGAAAGTTCAAAGCAGAGATTGGTCGATCGTCAACATTATCAATGTTATCAGTTTTAAATACAGGAATGACTTTGCCACATTTCCACAGGGAAGGAAATACACCTGGCCTGAATGATCTGATTGAAAAGGCATTAAGCTTCCTCAGAGTCAAAATGGAACTTTGGGGTTTTACTAGAACTTTCACTATTTTCATGGACATAATATCTAGACCTTTTTCTTTGGTGGTGCGCAATTTTTTGATTGCTCTGACAACTACATCAAGTTAAACTGCAAGGGGATGCATTGTTTGTTGAGTTGCCTTAAACAAATTTGTTGGTTGCCACAGTTGACAAGGTGGCATAAATTTTGTGTACGCCTTAACTAAAGAAATCTTTAAAGCGGTTAGCCATTTCAAGATTAGAGGAATACCTCTTTCCTTTAGAGCAAATAACAATAGGTATCTTTGACCTTTTAAGAGGGAGAAGCTTTATTAATGTTTTCCATATCTCTTCAGGGTTATTAGGATTCTCTTATTGATTAAAGAAAAGATTCACCCTTACATTTACATAGACCTTCAGTAGCTCGAATGGGTGCCTTCTCGTAAGATTTTCTCGTGAGGCCTGTCTATTAATGGGGATAGAGTTGCATACGCGTTTTGTCGTATTAGTTCAATCACTGTACTATTGATTCATGGATAAGACTCTTTCCTTACCCTCTTTTGCCCTTTTCTTTTTTGCCCATTAGTATTCTGCATCAGCAGTTAATAAAGGGTGCCTACTTTATCATCAATATTGTCAAAAGATCTAACAATTACCATGGAGCAGAATGCAGAGTTTCTAAGAACTTAGCTTCATCAAAAGCCATACAGTCTAGATATTCGATTTTGACATAGGCTTGCTCAGAATTATTAGTTCTTGGGTGAACCTTGATGAAAGTTTTTCATTGTGATCACTTATTTCCATTTGAATCCCACCAGATTTTGTGACAAAATCTGGAACTGAAAAGTAAACTAAAAGTGTATAAGAGCAGAATTAGTATCTGTATTTCTAGTTGGTAGATCAATTAACAGTTGCAAGGCGAATGTTTGACAAGTGTGCTCCATTGACCTTGTCATATAATCACACTGCAGTTTAGCCAAGCTGAAGTCACCCATCATGACTAAATTATCAATAGCACTAGAATTGTCAAAGACATTATCTAGAAACTCAGGCAAAACTGGATCAATTGCAGACAGTGGGTTGAACTGGTACATCACTATTTAAATAAACGATGAGCCATTAGATAAGGAACTTTTAAATGCATTTGCTTCTAAACTGACATATATCATTGCATATATCTCTTGGTAAGCAAGAGCGTTTTATAAAGCAAATAGCTACTCCTCCATCAGGAATTTTACAGAACCCTAATTTGATGCTGCTTATGCTGAATTTATGCTAGTTATTTTAGGTTTCATCAGTAAGTTTAGGTCTCTCTGTGGCTTAATATTATTGCATGCAAGGCATATTCATACAAAACTTTCCTCTTTTTGATATTCTACTGTTCACCAGAGATCCTAGCACATATTTTACAATTATGGCGACACGGAGAGCAGCTATCACAGGTCAGTGCTCTATGTCTTTTGGCAACAGCTTTCTGGCAGACTGACCATGGATACTGAGTGGGTTCAGGGTTAGGATTAATATCCTCATATGGTATTGATTGGATAACTCTGTCATTTAGTAAAAGACGCGAAGGGAAATTAGCTCCAGTGTTGTAAGATATTCTAGACTTGAACTGCTTTATGCGATATTGCCTCAAGCCCAAACTGGTGCCATTGCTAGCTCCCATCAGCAGTGTTAAAAGGATTGTCGTGTTATGATCCTTTCTCAATGATAAGACGGGGTTTTTTCTTAAGACATAACGCATTCTCTCCATTACTTAAAGAAGTAGCTAGTAGATATCAAAAGGGATAATAAAAAGAAGTAATTAAGTTTGCAGTCGGGAAGACATAGATGGGAACAAATCGTTATCGATCACCACCGACCTTCTCTTACCTGCAAAACATTTTCAGTTTCCAAATATCCATAGAACTGACTGTGATATCTTGATATATCCTTGAATGGTGAAATATTAAATAAACAGAAACTGTGTTACGTATTATAGTTCTACAAAACTGTCCTTTGCTCTCAAATTCAAAGTCAAATTGAGGTCAAATTTTAACAATTTTTTATATGCAATATATATATATATATATATATATATATATAGTACAGTATTTCCACAATGAATCAATGTGTTTTATAAAGAAAGGTATTGATTAAGAGGCAATCAAGGAAAAGAAGATGCATTGGTCGTATTGCAGGATTTTAGTAAGTTAAAGGTCCTCTCTAGATTTTAGTGCCAAACAACAGGCTAAAAAACAATACAATCTACTGAGAACATTTATTATGGACAGCTAAATTTACAAGTATAACAAGGGATTTTCTTTTAAAATGAAGCAGTAATAATTGTGGCCCTGTAATTACTCCACATTGTCAAGGAACTTCTTCCTTTGACACAGGAAAAAGAGAAAAGATTTATCAATAAAGCAGAGCTTTATGAATGCACACCTGATGAGTAAAAATAAGATGGCAGAAATGTTTGCCTGTGAGGACGGAAAGCTAGATCAAACTGTTGCGTCCCAGACAAAAAAGTCATCGTCAACAGCATCATTCAGAAAAAATGATCCCAGTAACATGTGACTCACAATCAGACTGACGACTACTACTACCTGAGAAAGCTAACCAAGTCATCATGCTTAGGCTCAGGACTGACCACAACAGCCTGAGCGCCTACCTATACAAAATGATGAGGAAAGTGCCTAGGAAACACAGGCACCATGACTCTTATGACAGTGTAACATCTCCTTCAGTACTGCCAACAGCATGACGCTCTGAAGAACACAATGTGGCCTGTGACAGACCCTAGAAGAGAAGGGACGTGGCGCCCAGGCGGCCCTAGAGAGGAAGGCAGCCCCTGTGAGCCAGGCTGGTGTCTCCATCTGAAGTAGTGATCGACAAATGGTCTACAATGGCGAAAATCCAAATAAAAAGAATACATATTTATATTTCAAAAAGTTATTAAATACTGCTAAGCAAGGCAACAATGTATTTCTTAAGGCTGCTAACCGTGTGATTTTTAGTTAAGCGTGCATTGTCGGTTTGTCAGTTTTAATAAAACGCTTCATCGACAATCTTCATCTTCATCGACCGAGAAGGATTCTCTGTTTGTTTTGCTTTTCAACCATTCAAAAGTATGTTGCGTAACATAAGGTTAAAGAGCTTTGGAATCGAAAGATGACTATTAAACCTTAAGAATTGTCTGGCTGATTAGGTAAACAATAACCACTCAGATAATTTAGTTCCTTCTCCAAAAAATGAAGTTTGGTTAGTTTTCTAGTAAAGCTCTGATCTGTTGTAGTTTGAAAGGTATACAAGTTTCAACGGCATTTGAAATTTATGATCAAAGACTACGTTAATTATCGTGATTTTTGTGGCATAACCATACTTTGAACACACAAAAACAACAGTTTTAATTTCGTTAGCTCTTCTCAAAATATATATGTGTCAATTATTAGACAAACGTGAAACCCATCAAGTTCAGCTCTTTCTTTCCTTTTTTCCAGGGATGGATTTACTTATTCAGGAAATTCCTGGTTTGTGACAATGTACTGCTATCTCTGGCCCTTATACTTACGGTTTTTAAACTTCCTTTTCGTTGCAGTTGGCTGTATTTGGAGCGATTTCTACTGCCCAGTAATACTTCGCAATTGTAAATTTTGATGCATGTGGGTAGATCTCAATTTGGGCCACTTTCAAATTTACTACAATATCGGATCTATCTCTTTAGAAATTTAATTCTATGTTTACTCAGTTGGTTTTTTCTGTGGGCCAGATTTGCAACTGGCGATTCCAATTTGTGTTGTATAACAGAAAGTGTTATTAAAGTTGCAATATCCTGCAAGTGAGATAGCCCTTTATTGTTAACACTTGGAGTTAGTTATTCTAATTTAGCGTCACGCTTTTCCCAAACAATAGTATATTAAAGGGCTCAAATCTGCACTCATGTCTTTTAATACCATACACAAGACTGAGAACTTCATAATTTTTTCACACAAGTTAGGTTTGCGTTGTGCGCATAAACTGGTACGATTGTCATAAATTCGTCCATGACTCCAGAAGGAAACGGCATTGACACTCGCCATTAACAACAGAATCAATAAGACCATCTTTAAGATATCCGATAGAGCATTTCCAAATTTGCAGCTGTTGACTAAATTACGTAGTTCCTATTAATAAGAAGGTGCTGCTCCTCCCTCTGGGTGCCGGGTGAAATTTTATTTCCTTTATGATATTTAACTATGTTAAATCATTGAAGTTCCTTGCATGAACTTGGTCCAGAACAAGAAAATCCTCATATGTCGACCAGTTTTTTAGTTAGCACCTATTATCACTCGCATATAGAAGTCTAGTCTAATATCTAAAATAGTTAGAGGGCAACCACAAAGCCAAAGGTAATAAACTAACGGTATACTTATTATTTGCCACGAGTTGTTGTTGTTTAGACTCCAAGTATCAAAAATGTAGAAGGCACAATGACAGGTAAGTATCTATTCAGATGACCGTGAGAAAACAGCAGTTATTCCTAACAGGTTGTTTGGATTCTTGTCAATACCTTGTGGGTTGTTAATCAGTACCTGCCGCATTTTCTGTTAGTTAGTTTATCATACGCCTCTCGCATTTTGTTGAAGTCTTCTGAATTTAGTTGCTTACAGTAAGCAACATTTTACTGATTTAAATCTATATTTAAACTTCCCTAAAATTCTTGCCTCCTAAGTGTTTTTTGATGTAGATACATTGATTTTTCCGCCAGCAGCTTTAGGTGCAGTGTATAATTCTAACACGCCAAAAACCAAAACAAAATGGCCGAAATCACAAAGGATTATTCTTGCGTCACTAAATATTAGCCTTTTCAATCTCAACATCATCGATTCCTATGCACCAACGTCGGAGGCAGACTCTCAAGCCATTTATCACTTTTACCGAGACTTAGAAGAAGTCCACTTCCTTTATATTTCAAACAGAATCAACATGGTTATGGGTGACTGAAAAGCAAAAGTTGGATCAGAAAGAGGGGGAAAGATAGCTGGACCTTGTGGATTGGAGGAATGGAACGGAGGTGAGAAGCTAATAGACTAGTGCCGAGACAGAGACACGACAATCACAAACATGGTTTTAAGTTTTCCCCCGAAAATGGCCAAACCAGGAACCAGATTGACTTCATCATTATTAACAAAATATTCATGAATGCATTCAAGTCTTTAAAGGCCTATCCTGGTGCAGATGCAAACTCAGACCACAATCCAGTCATTATACGGTTCCAGCTATCACTAAACAGGATACAAAAACCAAAACCCTACGGCAAAATTTTTTCAAAACTGCAAGTGAAACTTAAAACAATTTTAAAACAGCAGCTCTCAGTAACATGCCAGTGCTGGATAACAACATAGATGTAGAATCGCACTGGAGTAGAATAGCAACGACCATAGGACAAGCTTTCGAGCAACACATCTCAAAGGTGGACACAAAATCATCTCAGTCATCTCCCTGGGTCACAGAAGAGGTCTAAGATATGATAGAACAAAGAAGGCTCGTCAAATGCAATAAATTGTGGTATAAGCTGATTAACAAACAAATTATGAATAAGTGTACAAAAGCCAAGAAAGAATGGTTTGAATGTCAAGAGGTAGGATATCTTACCATAAACTCTAAAAAAATGTTTAAATGGACAAAAAAAGCAAACATAATGCATCAAACTAGACAATGGCAGAGTTCTTTACGATCCCAAGGATCTGGTCAATTTGCTTAAAGGAGTCTTTCCAGCAACTTCTTTACGACAATGAAGATCAAGGAAACATAATCCTTGAAACAGCAATGATCGGTTTCTTAAGACTGAAAGATGAAGTTCGCTGGGCACTGAAAAATATGATGGGTGGAAAGGAAGCTTGACCAGACAATATAAAAACAAATATATTTCTTGCACTAGATGAAGAAGGGGTTGAACTTCTACGGATCATCATCGAGACTGGGGACCCTACCTATGCTTAAGTCAATCTTCATAGCCCTACCAAAAATTACTGGAACACTTGACTGCAACAACAATCCACTTGTAAGCTTAATAAGCCATGGACTTAAAATCCTAACAAAAACAGTCCTTCGGAGAGTACGGAGTAAACTGGTATCTGAAATTTGAGACCATCAGTATAGTTTCATGAAAGACAGAGGCACAAGAAACGCAATACTTAACTACAAAATGTTTTCTGAAAGAGCAAAAGAACACCAGAAGGACCTATATCTGGTATTCAATGATTACAGAAAAGCCTTTGACAGGTTTAGACACAACAACTTACTCGCTATGTTACAGGACATCCCGATTGATGATAAAGACCTTAGAATCATCAAAAACCTTTATACCAAGGAACACTGCTGTCAACACAGTCTTCAACACCACGTCTTAGGAGGATGCCAAGAATCTGACTCGTGTTGCAACAGCCTCCAGTATTTGCCGTGGTTCAGCATTAACTGCAAAAAACAAAGGTAAAGTGAATCTCAAAACACAAGCCAGCCAGAGCCAAAATTCGAACTTCAGAGAGATTGTGAAACCATAAAACAAGAATCAGTCCTCAATTTTCTTGAATTTTACATTACAATCAGTAGCTAGAGTAAGAGAGAAATCAAACAAAGAATAAGCATGGCCAAAGATGCATTAAACAACATGAGAACGATCTTTACCGATCGAAAACTATCATTGACCGTCAAACTCAGTCTCAGCAAAACCTTTGTATACCCGGTCCTCTTGTATGGAACAGAAGCATGCACATTCAATGCAGAAATACAGAGAAACATAAAAGCCGCAGAGATGTGGCTATATGCCAGGATGGTCTGAATTTTCTATGTTGACAAAGTAATAAATATCGAAGTCCTATACAATGTTGGACAAGAAAGATAATTACTTAAAGTGATTGAGTCGTGTCAATTGAAATTGTTTGGCCACTTTATCAGAAAAGAGAAGCTGAAGGACCTTTGCCTCAGTGGCCAAATTGAAGGATGGGGTGACCGTAGTAGAGGGAGGAAAGCACATCTGCAAAACTTTCAACACCGTCTCAAGACCAGCAGAGAGTTACGGGATCCCACCCGAGACTGAGAACAATGAGAGAAGATTTCAATGCAATAATGGTTTGCCTAAGCTTGTTTAAAATTGGCACCATGGGAGAAAGAGAGGTGAGAGACTCCCAAATAAAAACCAAATTTAAACAGTGACAAATATACCTTTTATTTTTTTAACCAAACCACGCACTATAACATTGTAACCAAGAAAGAAACTTTGACAACACTTGATTGAACGGAATTTATACCAATGAGCATGAAAACAACAAACAAGATTGTCTACTATCTAAAGGTGGATAGACTAGTAGAATAAAAATCCATATATTTCAAGTAGTACTAATGTATCTTTCCTCACCAATAATCGAGACAGGTGAGTAGCTCAGGCAATGTCAATGAGTTGATAGGTTACTAATAAACCATTTTGGTCACCTGGATTACATACCTACCAGGCTTGAAATTACCGTACTTCAGTTTGACTCATCAATCCAACCCCAGTACATTTGCATTTTAAAAGCCTATCTGACATTTCAACCACACCGATAAGAAGTATTTAGGGGATAGTGAAGAAATGACAGTAGTATAAATACAAAAATAACTGTGGAGAGAGAATATTTATTTTTAAGAGGAATTTCTTAGTTAAGGTTCTTTCTTTGATCAAACTTTTGAGATAAAATGGATTAATCTTTATATAATGCTATAAAAAAATGAAATAAATTTTAAAAGTTGGGAAAGAATGAGGATGATTATAAAAAAGATTTACATCAAACTTGAACATTTAGTGGTCCATGGTAGTTGGTTTAAGAACCTTTTATACCTTTTAGAAAAGTTCTTCAAAGAAATCTGTTGTAAGAAGAAGAGAGCACTACAATTTTTAAACCCTGACGGGAAAGATAGATGGGAAACGAGGCAGAGGACGACCAAGAACCAAGTACATGCGTAGTATTGCAGCATGGTCTACAAAGAGCGAGCTACAACTACTGAGGGCAGCGAAGGACAGAAATCTGTGGAGAGCCATGATCGCCAACGTTCCTGGACACGGCACCTGAGGAGGAGGAGGACTATACCAAACAAAAAAAATTAAGAGACGGGAAGGGTTGTGGTATGCATAAGACAAACATTCTATATGAATTAGTATGGACTCAGGTAATATATCTTCAGTACTCTGGTAGTCTTTTACCAGTTGAAATATTTCCAGTATTTTATTGTCTATATTTTTTATTCTACCAAAAGAAAGATACATAAATTTTGTTATTTGAAATAATTTACAAAAAAATAATAATGACAGCAAAATGAAATAAAGGTAAAAGCAAGAAAATCCTTTTAAAAAACCGAAAAGTCAGCCTAAAGGTAAATGTTTTAGCGATAAAAGTATGACATCTTTACATACCAACAAAAACAACATTTTTTCTAATTTCATCCCACTGTTGTCCAGTGGGAGCTTTTGTTTTGGAAGGTGGTTTCTTTCTGTCACACATGGCGCACAAGAAATTACTCGCAACAAACCTAATTTTCAAAAACTTACTTCCATTCCAAAAAACTCTAAACTGAGTATTTATTTAATAAAGTAACAGAATAATGTCAGATAAGAAGAAATGGGCTTATAAAGAGAATTAGTTTTAGAGTGAAGACCCATTAAGGTAATAATATGCAGGGCAATAGGGAATATTGATATTAGATGGAAGAGAGCTGACAGACAGTTAGAAAGCACGAGGTAAATTTTAAAGGTGGAGCATAAGAGAAGGTTATTTAAAGAAGCATTTCCCATGAAATTAGTTGTAGAACACGTGTAAGGATAAAACATGGGTGCAGGATAGAGATTTGACCCCAGAAGCTACATTAAGATTCTTAATTCTTCTTTGGATTTACTCATACAGTACGAGACAATAAGAATTTTCAGAAAAAAGTAGCAGCTCCTAATAGACTGCTAATAAACTCCATCAAAGAAAACTATTTATCCTAGCCTTCCATTTCATAACAATCCGTCTAGAAAATCTATTTTCTAACTTGAGATATATTTTAAGCTCAGAGTCAGTAAGAAGTATAAAAAAAGTAAACTGCGTGTACACAAAATGCTGGTTTCCATTTATGTGTCAAGCACACATGCCATTATCTAATGCTGAATCGTTTGAAAATCAATGCCAGATACCTAGCAAACATAAATGACAATAACTGGTTTAGTTGTCAAATAGTTATCAACTTGATTTCTTGTTTCTTTTCCTTAGATGGTATTGAAAACAGTATGATATTGGCGTTCTTCTAGTTGAAAGGAAGTATTTCTTGTAGACATTTTTTCAGGTTCAACAACAAAAATCCTTCTCGTTCCTCTTTACCGTGGACTTTTCACGATTTGGGAGACTGTGCTGCTATTTCATTCTCTTTACTTTGTGTTTCAAGAACCGTCACAAAAGCTATTCAATTTTATAAAACAAACACTTCGTGAAATTTCTTTAATTATACTTATAATAAACGAAATATTTACATGCAATATGTCGTCAGACTTCGAAAAAAAATCTCTTGTTGCTGATAATTCGACTAAAGTATTTAAATCTGTATACACTAAAACAATAAACTGAATATGCAAATTAATAAAACTAAAAGAGTAACAATAAATTTTGCCTTGTTTTCCTCCAAGATATCTCTACGATAATTAATTTTTGTTTGGACTTCAACTTTAAAGTTTTAGTAGATACCAAGTTGACAAAATCACGAGAACAAATTAATTAATGTAAGGAGAAAGACGAAGATAGATCGCGAAGCCCCTATCAAAACATTGAGTATATCCTTGATTTTTGTTGCTTTCAAATACTGTCCAGCGAGTATTATCTGTCAGTCTAAAAAATCTATTGGCTCTCAACATTTTTTTAAATATAGAATGTTTTCCGAAAAGCTCACTTTTTGACTCAACGTAGCCATGAGATACTTGCATACAGGTTCATGTAAACGAAACGCAGTTGAGAAAATCTTCAATAACAGTCGAAAATGTTTCATATCGATGTCTAGTTTATTTCTTAGAGGATGGTACAATATGTCAAACTAGTGTTGATAAATCTCTATATACTAGCATACAGGTTCATGTAAATGAAAGGCAGTTGAGAAAATCTTCAATAACAATCGAAAATGTTTCATATCAATATCTAGTTTATTTCTTAGAGGATGGTACAATATGTCAAACTAGTGTTGAGAAATCTCTATATACTAGCATACAGGTTCCTGTAAATGAAAGGCAGTTGAGAAAATCTTCAATAACAATCGAAAATGTTTCATATCAATATCTAGTTTATTTCTTAGGGATGGTACAATATGTCAAACTAGTGTTGAGAAATCTCTATATACTAGCATACAGGTTCATGTAAATGAAAGGCAGTTGAGAAAATCTTCAATAACAATCGAAAATGTTTCATATCAATGTCTAGTTTATTTCTTAGGGATGGTACAATATGTCAAACTAGTGTTGAGAAATCTCTATGAAGTTAAAGAATGAGGCTTTCATAACTTCTATCAATATTGGTCTTGTTTCACCAAACTGCGTGGAAGAATCTAACTTATACAATACATAAAGTGAAATCTAGCTTGCAAATATAAAATCCTTGTACCAAAGACGTTGTTTATCTTTATATGTGAAGCAATTTAAGACATTGTAGCAAAAGAAGAATTAACTGATGTAATTTTAAAAACTGAGATTTCCACTTCCTTTATGCTCTTGCTGCCTTGATTTTGTAGATAATTTCAAATATTTTTATTTTCATTCATGTGATATTTTTCGTTTCCTTTCTTTTTACTCTTTTCAGAAACCTTTTTGTAATCTCTTTTCGTGCAAATAAATAGTAAATAATGATCTAACGATGTATTTTCTTTTGATCTATTACATGAAGTAGAAAAACCGTTTTGATACATTTGCCAGGAAATATGCTTTGAATGATATATCATGTTTAAGTTTGTTGGGTGTTTTTCAAAAAAAGGAAATGTTCTAGCAGGGACAAAAAATTGTCTGGAACAACTCGGTTTTCTAGCTAGCTAGAAAAATTGACATAAAGCGAATCTAGAAAATGTTAATAGTGACGTCATCTACAAGAGCTCATTTTAAAGAAGCTCCTTTTTTCACTAAAACAATTATAAATAAAATAAGAAAATTAAATAGAAGGTAAAACTAAATAAGCCAATAAATAAGATAAATAATTGCCTGGCGTTCTTAGAATACCTCATTTTGATGACCAAACCATATTGAGAGAGTTTAATAAATTTGTTTTTCAAGTAAAATTTTCAATTTTTTAAAATACAATTCTAGTTAGATTCCTTTTACAAGACACCATCATGAGCAAATATCGTTCAATATCTTCAACTGTTTCAACTGAAACGCCGTAAGCCTTACATTGATCTAAGCGCTCTTCCTTACACCCTTAAACAGAAATTAAGTCCCTATTTCATTTGATGGATACCATTAAGTCTTTAAAAACTCGTCTTCATATTGAAAATCTCGTAGGAATGTTGGAATTATAGACACGCTCCAATATTCAAGAGAGTAGACAAATCAAATTATGTATTTGCTGTGTTAATTTTTTTTCTTTAACAACAGTTGGTAAAAGTTGGGATTTTCGATCAATATTTTTTCAACTTTTAACAGTCACTAATATCAGCTGTTCTACCTGAGCTCAAATTTCTCTGGTGGATGAAAAAAAAAGTATGTAAAAATTAACATGGGTAATCAGAATGAAAAATAAAGTCACCTTTGATTAGGATATTCTAAATGACGTCTTGTTTCAAGTGTTCAGACAATATTTAAAAACTGGTATAGAAGTGTAAGGTTTTTCTATTAAAATGGACCTATCATTCTGATTCCCAAATTAAAGAAGAGCCTACGATGTATAATTTTAGAATCGGATGAAAATCCAGATACAAGTGCTATATGTACACAGTGCCATATCGTAGATTTGTTATATTCAATCTAGACATTGACTGTCTGGAAAGGTAGGGTTTTCCAAGACCCTGTATTTGTAAATTTGATAACAAGGCTATTTTCAAAAGGTTTTTCAACATACAGTTTCGTCATCATCTAAGTCCGCCGTCCCAAAGAATTAAATTTCCTGAATTAAATACTATGACACAAAATTTTAAAGGGCACTTTTTCTGAATTATGTCATTTTAAACTGAGGCACAATATACACCATTTGCCTGTTGTTGGTAGAAAGATATGGTCTACCATTTACCGTCTATTTCTACTACACAGCACAGGAAACGGTCACCTGATTAAATGAAAGAAGGAACTGGCCCTGGAGGTCTGATTAGTTTTAATGTTATAAGAAGTATTCACACTTTTGTACATTATCTTGGAAGAGACGTCATTTCTATTTAGCAGCGAATCTACAAAATATCGATGAAAACCTGACCTAAATACTAAGTACTTAATGACTAGCAGATTTTTATTTTGCATAATTTTCAGACTTTTACCTATACAACATTTTACTTAAACTAAAATGCTTTAATAACTTGGTATAGTGTGCAAAATAACATAAACTACTAACAAAAGTCAGTAGAGGTATCGAGCCCAGAGGTATTGAGTCTGTCCCTAACTGCGTTCTCAGGTCAATTAAAAATTAAAACAATTCCTCGTATCTTTCCTGTTTCTAACTAAGGGAATATAATTACCTAAATGACAAATGTCTAATACTTTAAATTACGGTACTTTAAATATATAAAGCCTTAACGAGCTAAGTAATTACTGCAGTACACCCTAGAATTAATATCACCAGGTGTGGTAACAATTTCACAGCTCTATAAATTATCATGTGATTTTCAGATCGAGGCTGAGACTTAATTTTCACAATAGTGGCGTTTATTTAGATCATTTTACATAGTCTTATTGTATGGAATTCAGAGGACACAGCGGTTATTATGGAGTTGACGGATTTTAGATATGAAAAGTTTGCAAAACTAGAAAGGTATGTCCTCTTATAGACCTATTTTATGACAACGTAGTCTTTAATACTTTTACGTCTATAAATTGTATTATATCCTCTAATAAAATAAATGTGGATATCGCTGCTACTAATGTTTTTCTTGTGCAGTAGATTTTATTGCTAATGTAAAAACTTCTTGCTAAGGCATCGAGATTTATTTACTTTCTTACTTATAAAAATTTGGTTTATGCGTTGAGAAATAGAAATACAGGAGAGGACTTGTTTAACTAAAACAGTACACGACTGACCTGATCTATTGTGTTTCACTGGTCGTAGGTTACGAAACACCAGCAAGAAAAGCGACTTTAACTTGACAACCAATATTTCTTTATCCTTCCTGATATCTTTCCGTCAAATTTTACACAGCAAAGAGATAGCTTTGGTGGTCAAATTTAATATTTATATTTATTTTGGCAAAGGTGCTGGCAGTTGTTAAGGATAATCAGCGCTCCTTCCATTAAAAATAACTTTAATCAACGCCATTTTTTGCTTGTAAAATTTTGCACGAAACCTCAGTTTCACGTATTTTCCATCATAAAGCCACTACATTTGTTGCTGCGTGGAAAATTTTCATTCGTCAGTTTTACAAGAAAAGGATATCAAAAATTTGAAGAGAGCCTTTGAGTTTTAAATGAACATTTTTTAAAATAGTGAAATAGTGATAATCATGACACGTGCGGATTTTCAGACGAATTAACTCGTGAGGATACATTAACTCCGTAAAGAACTGGTCGTTTCATACTGTACGTATACAACAAGTATACAACCAATAAATATTGCAAGACTTGCCCTTAACTTTGGGGATACGTTAAAACGGCTACAGTGTTTGGCCTCAATCGTTATAGCACTTCCAATGAAATATTTTTAGAATGGATTTTTAGGCAGCTTCACAAAGACTAACAGGAAGGTTTAATTTCATGTGAAACTTTGATAGTTCTTATTTCTCAATATCTTGATAAAATTGACCTTCCACGCCAAATATCACGTTTAGCTTATTGAATTTAGTAGTTGTTCCCTCATATTTTCCAGTATGCTCCACATAATAACTACCTTAGACCATAAAGCAAATAGTTATTCTTATAAGAGAAGCTTGTTGTTAAAGAAAAATTGTCTGATTTGTAAACTGTACTTGTTGTACAGCAATGTTAGATGTGACTTCATGTAACCAGGAAGAAGAAATTGAATTCTACAAAAGTGTTACAAAGTGCTACGTAAGTGCTAAGATAAAGAAAAGTGTGTCAGTGTCATGTTTACTAAGTAGATTCGACCCAGGTTTTCAATAACAATTTTATCTATAGGTATGCTCCATGGTTGATGAATCAACATGAAAATATATGAAGAGAGTTAAATACTTAATATGAATAGCAAGACTAAGTCTAAATATTGGAAGTCTATGTTCACGCTTGTTGCTAGGGGAGTTAGAGCTTGGATTCCACTAGCATATGAAGTTTCTTTGAATACTGATTTCGCCATTTCTGTTAATACTATTTTGAATTGCTAAATATCACAACATATAAGATTTTGTCAGATTTTAAGACAGGTCTGCTTTGGTTGTTAGATGTATAGTTCAGGGTTTGAAAAATTTAGCCATTGAAACTTTTTAGACAACATTTAAGTGATATATTTACTTTCAGTCAATACTGGGACTAGATGATGATTATTAATATTATACCAAAGACCTTTGAAGAGGATACTAGGACGAAAGGAAAACAGACTTTGGGCTTCTTCCTCTCTAACTATCCTGCCTCACCCCTTTGATGACAACAGAACTTCAAATATCTTTCCTTTAATGCACGCTTGATATGACTATGTTAATTTCTCCTCCAGTCCAGTTTCTGATGACTTCAATCTGTATTTGTGCCGAGTTTGTTATCAATCCTTATTGAAATCATTAGATTTTTAATCCCAGTAGCTCAGATGAAGTGCCAAGCAACTATGTATTTCCACTTAACACTTGAGTCATCTTTCGCATCTAGCATCTTTTAAGACTTCTTCGTCAGTTCGTCTTTCTGTCGAACTAATTTTTTCTATCCTCCTTAACACAAAGTTTCACAACTTTCTAAATATTTTTCTTTTAACTTTCACATTTCATAAACAATTGAGTGATTAAACACAACAGTTATACCAGCATTTTGCTCCTAATTTTCGAAAGCATTTTCTAATTTGTCAGAATATTTTCCGTTTTTCAAAAAACTTCTTTTCCTGTGCGTGTTTATAGACTAAATTCAATCCAAGAAAACACAGCGAATTATTGTTTTTCTTGCCTTGAATTTTGAGTCTATAAAGATAGATATTTTCAGATTACCATTTATATTTTATCTTTTGAAATTATCGGCAACCTTTGTTCTTCGCGTACTTTCTGTTTTGATTTTGGGCCCATCTGTAATGGTGCTTCCTAAGTAATCAAATTTTTTCACTTTTGCAATGTATTTTCGCCCAAGTTTTTTTTCCGGAACAGTTGGGATATAATTTACATTACGAAGCCTTCATTTTACGGGCCAATTGCTACATGACATAAAAGCACTTTTCAATTTTTTCTTTATCATTTTGTTTGGAACGAGTAATAAATAATATTTGTCACAAGGAAATCAATCTAATTAGCTAAGTTCTCTCTATGTTGTCAATAAGGACCTTTTTCTTTTCGATTTCGTGTACTATTTTCTAGCTAACCATTCTAGTATAAATCCATTTTCTATTTGTTGAAGTTACAGAAGCATTTTAGAAGGTTGTAAATGCCCAGATCTTGATCCTCTCTACTGCTCCAGCATGAAAGTTATTAGGGATTTCTTCTTCCTGTTAAATACATCTTAAACTAATATTTTTTCCTTTCTTGAGGATCTCCTCTAGTTTTGTAATCCCATTTTGGTTGTCATTTCTTCTCCTAACACTTTAAAAAAATTAAAAAATAGTCCTTTCATGTTAGTTAAAAACTGTGAAGTAAGTAAAGGAATGGTGTCCCTAAGGAAGATCACCAGAGAGGATCTCAGGCAACGATTGACGCAAGTGCAAGTGGTCATTATGATTTCAGACAACAAACAATTGGTTTGAAAAATATGCACGTGACGTGTGCCTTTCGCCGGGGCTAGAACTATTAACGAAATTAAATAGCACGAAAAAAGGTTCAATCCGAAAAATTAAATTACGGCAAGCTGTAAAAATTGCGCTTGGGTTTAACCTCGAAAGTTTCTCCGAGAGGAAATTTCTATTGTACTGTTAAAAATAAGAAGTGATCCCAAAAAGTACGGCAAGAATTACACAGAAAGGGAAAAAATTCATTTAGTTACATTGTGGTCCATGTATTATTGGGTAATTAACCAAAATCGGTAAATGGGTACAACGATGAAAAGTAAATAGAAATTGATACACATATGCAGCCATATCATATACAGACGTTATTCAGGAAAAAAGTTGTTCAAATTAAACATTTTCATTACAAATGATAAAATTATGTTAAACCAAGAGCTACGCTCTTGTTAGAACATTTTTTAATATTCTTTATCTCTCGTGGGTTTTTTCATATGAACTTTTAATAAATTAATCCTCCAAAAGCTGCAAAAGTAAGTAATGGGTACAAAAGTGTAAGGCTAGTATAACCTTTCTCATCAGAAAATGAATATTTTCTTTTAAATAATCATGTACTTTAAGTGTCGATGTGTATTTAACCATAGGAGAAACTAAAAACTCATTGAAGGTCAGATGAAATTGAGGTTAATCGCATTTCGGTTTTATTTAAATGAGCAACAGGTATGGAACCGCCGGCCTTCAAAATTGTAAGCCTAACTGAAAATCGGTTTATTCAAATGACCAGCAGGTGAGGAAACTGCGGTTTTTAATGTGGTAACTCAAACAAACCACCATAATTCTATCTAAAAGGGGGAAAATGGGTTCTAGATACAAAATACTATTTAAGCTGAAGCCAAGTATTTCTTGTGAAAAAAAACCATTCACAAATTTCTTTTTTACAGTGAAGTGAATGGAAAAACTAAGTTCCAAAACAAAATGGATTCTTGTTATTGCATTAGCAGCTATCACAAAATGATGAAAAAGAAGAAAAAAGGGAATTTAATTGTGTTTAACTAATTTTGTTAGGATCAATGCGGTTTGTCAACAATACAAAGGTAAATCAGATGGGAGAATCTGTTTATTTATAAGTATTTTATTCTTGAGGTGGATACTAAATTGCAGCCTAATAAGGAGAAGTGGTTTCTTTTGTACTAATGTCGTAAACTATGCTAAATTGAAAAGAATTGCATATTCATTGTCTTTTAGTTAATTAGGAAAAGGACTTCCGATATTATTAGACTGCATTGGAATGACCACAAAACAATAACTGATAATGCTTGCGTTAAAGAATTAGTAATGACAACAAGTCTTCAACTATTTATAGAAATTTGTAATTATTAAACCTTATACTGTTATGGTAATATCATGAAAATCACTGCCTTTTAATATTATTGGATAATGTGTCTTTATTAAATGTGATAATGTTGGGTCATTTCAATTTTTAAGGGAGCCATTTTTCTCCTATTAGGCTCATATGAAGTCGTTAAACTACACTACACAAAACGCTTCCTAAAATTTGCTGACGATTTTTCTTAGGAGTAAAGCAATTATGACGTCATATTTCCCCCAGAAGAGAATATAGGACCTGGCTATTGTTAAAGGTGCCTTCCTAAAGACTAAACTGTTGAAATTTATTATTTTCAGAGGCTCTTTCGTACACGAGACGGATATAACATATATTTTTTTATACTGGTTTTCCTTTACAAGTTTAGAATCCTTTATTGTACTGAAAAAAAAGTTATGACAAGGAAAATAAAATGTCCAGCAAAACTGCTTTAACAAATATATGTTTCACAAATGAATTCCCTGTTCTATTCTTAATGTTGTACATTTTTATTTTGATTATCTTAACATAATTCTTAAATATAGCTATCAGTTTAACTATAAATCAATTATAATAATTTGTAATAAAAATAAGTTTCAAGGTTACAAATATGCAATACAAGGTAATTTTGACTTAGTGTAAGGTAAATAGGAAATCTTTAAAGATACTATTGATAATACGACCTCTTAATAACATTTAAGAACGTAATCATGAGACCAAATCGTCAGACTATCAAAATTGGTACTGAATAGCATAAAAAAGTTAATGCTGCTTTGTATTTCCCTTTTAAAAAGTTAATAATCGTTTGAACAACAAAATATTTTCACAGCACAGCACAGTAACGGTCTTCGTGTAATAGATCCTCGTCTCTGGTTACTAAAGTGTTTGCGAGGAGACATGACATGTACGTTTATGTAAAAGTAAACGTGATGAGCTAAAATGCTCTGTCGAGGTGATAGGTTTCCCTTTACTATCAATTTGCCCTGCATTAACAAAGTTCATTCGTGTAGAAACAGAAAATGACTGCAAAGACACAAAGGGCCGTTGAACAGTGCGAGCACAGAGCCAATTTCTTGGTAATAAATTCAGCAAACAATCTATGCTTAACCTATGCCAGAACCTTTCTTGAACGCATAAGACTGATCAATCACAGTCGGACCCATCGTATCCTGTCGACCTCTTCCACTTAATGTCCTTGGTCATCGTAGGCAACGACGAACAAAAAGCAACAACAAAACCTACACATTATGATAAATAATTGTAATTATAGCTGTCAGAAATACATTCACAGGTAAAATTACGAATTACCGAAACTGTTGTGTCTAAATTTTTGTACATTAAGCTCAGTAGCTAAAAACCTAGCGCTCGATCTAATGTAATCTTTGTGATGAGGAGACCACGGAAAACGGATAAGTTATTGAGGTGACATCATAAATTTATCTGGGTAAAATGAAGTCTATGGTCTGTTTGATCTCTTTGATGGTAAAATGAAACCTGTGATCTGTTAGTCACGTTTTACATAAGAGGAGATATAACAGCTATCACAGGTAGGTCTTATTGAAAGATTTCAATGGTTTATCAGAACGTATTAACAAGTGACTGATATCTACCTTGTAATACGTTGGATGACTTCATGCCACTTATTCTTATAGAATAACGTCCAATATTTTTAAGTTTTCCCTGAGTCTTTATACATGAATAAGATACAAATTTTGTATGGAGAAATTTTCACTCTGTAATCAAAAGCCACTTTCTCTCTTCTGTTTTTATTACTTCAAAAAGATTACGAACATCTTGAAATTTTTTTACCAACACTAGACTGGTCATAGCAGAGTATTTTAACCCATAGACAGCAGCCGATAGCAAATATTCCTTCTAAGACGCTTGCATTTTATCATCACTGCAACTGTCTGAAATATTGATTACTTAGTCACTCATGGTTATTATTCTTGACGGTTTTATTGTCATATTTAGCCGTGTACGGTGACTTGGGTCTTGAATTGTACTGATTTGACTTCATTGAACCGGTTGCTAAGCTTATGAGACAATTTAAGTCAGAAAGCGCTAAAAATGACTGATGAATTTTGCTCAAAATAGATAGGTAATAACTTCAAGATAAGCTTCATTTTTTTATTCTTATTTTTCTAAAGCACTTTGGCAGTTGCAAAAGTCATGCACAGCGTATGGACCTGCTTACACTTATAAACCCACAAAATGATTCTATATTTATCATTTCGCTATTGGTCTTTCCCGAATTGGTATATTAGAGGATTGCCGTAAATTTCAGATACCCTATTTCATATGTAGGATTACTATAAAAATGTATCACGTAGAAACAATATAAAACCAGTGGCAAATAAATTCAAAGCTATAACAGATGGTTTCTTTAGTATGTCTAATACTTATTTAAATGGTGATAGTGTAAGTTATTCCCTGACAGCTGCCTCAGCGTCAGCTATTATTGCCAATTCAATGAAGTATAAAGAGATTAAAACAGTCGGAACATTAATGCTTCTATCTTCACAAGTCACAGAACATTGAAAGCTTATCTTCATGTTGTATTGATAACAGTTCTTGATGAAAATTCTGAGGGGAACAACAATGAGTTAATAATGATTCAAAAAATTTAGTTTACTGCTTATTGGTAGTCCAAATCTACACATTTGGAAATAAAGAAACAAATTCTAAGCCTAGTCATGTTGAAATAAGAACACTGCTGACGTAGGATTATGCTCCAGTTCTTTTTATGAGTAAATTCTTAATAATAACTTAGAACAAGGACAAGTGTTTTCAACCAAGATACAATGAAATAGATTCACATTCGGATTATGTTTATTAGGAGGTGGAGCCTTGCGGTAGCTATTCATACAACCAAATAAGGCATTTTCGATGCAAAAAACGTGTTCTGATTAAACTAGAGTTTGGTGGAATTTATCAATAGCATGAATCTTAAATAATTTACCGAATCTGATGGGAAATTGGTGTTTTTCTTATTTTATGATTATCATCCATTCTAATCCTAAAGTCTATATTAATCAGAGTTTTGTATGTTAGAATGTAACTTTTTCTTATTCAGATTGCTTGACTTTGGTAGTTTATACAATACCAAACTACTAGAACTACTTGACTTACTTTCCTTTGTAATTATATGACAGATCAGACCATTTTACTACAAAGTACCCTGTACATCATATCCTTAATCCAGATATATTGTCAGATTAATTTTCAGTGCTTATANTTATTTTATGATTATCATCCATTCTAATCCTAAAGTCTATATTAATCAGAGTTTTGTATGTTAGAATGTAACTTTTTCTTATTCAGATTGCTTGACTTTGGTAGTTTATACAATACCAAACTACTAGAACTACTTGACTTACTTTCCTTTGTAATTATATGACAGATCAGACCATTTTACTACAAAGTACCCTGTACATCATATCCTTAATCCAGATATATTGTCAGATTAATTTTCAGTGCTAATAATTTCTATGAAAAGAACTTTTTATCTGCTTTTAATGTGCTTTTCATGACGTCTTGGACTGGGAAGTACCATTCTAAGGAGCAATAAGGATTTTCTTAATTGAAAAATCATTTAGTGATATAGTTAACTAAACTGAAGTTCATAATAGTGGGAACAATTCCTGGATATGAGATATAGCAAGTAAAAATACTACTCTCTTCCTTACTTTCCAAATCATATACTCTCCTTTTAACTTTTTCTGCTGTTTCTGATTCATTATACCATATGTCAATTTATATTCATTTTTATTACGTAACTTGTGTAGTCTTAACTATGTGAGAATACACATAAATGCATTCCTTTGGTCTTAAATTTTTCTTTCGTTACTGTCCCTTACTAAGTTGCTTTCAGGTTTTGAAGTCTCTTTATTTAAAAAAAAATGAATACATTATTTTTGACACTTTCTATTTAATTATTCTTATTCCTCTTAATATTTTATGCCCGAGAGGACAGCGAGCATTGTAAATCTCTCCACCCTTTGCAAACAAGTATTTAGGAATTGATGGTGCCGTTCTTATATCTTTTTACATTGGGAGTTACGTTTCACAGTCAAAAATTAATATGACACGCTCTTTGGAAGAGTAAAGATAAACACCGGTTAAAGTGAAGGAATAGAGGAGACAAATTTATTTGGCTATGATTTAGAATAAGAATGTGACAAACGCATGCTAAATCTTCCAATCTCCCATGACTGTGGCAATACTATGGCACCCAATATATAATGAGCTACGAAAGAGTGGATTTGCGACTGTAAGAAACAATATAAAACTCTTAACGTAAAACTCTTAGAACCTATAAAGAAGTTAATGAGAATCCACACTTGACACCAATGAATAGCAAACTCTCACCTGGTGGATCCACTAAAACAAATTTATTAGAGCTGGTGGATTTTGGGTACCGGGTATAAAATCTCCTGAGAACATTGAGTGGCACCCATCACGGGCCTCTTCTAAGGTATACATTTGCTATCAGTCGTGACGTACGTTTAATCTTTGTCCGTTTCTGTAACCTCCAGACCCTCTCATAGGTATTTTGTCCAAGAAAGGTTGACTGATGGTTGGGCTGTCACCTCAAACTCTACAGTCTAGCCAGTTTCTTTGTCCACGACTCCTGATTGTTCATTCAGAGCGACTCTTCTACACTGGAAGACTTTACCTCACTTACCAAAAAGGGAAGGCGCTATGTAGCGGTTACAGACTGCGCCCATAAGATTAAAGCTAAGGTTAACTTAATTTATTTAACCTGTACTTGCTCCCTAACTTGTCGTTTATACTTAACATGAGGCTAGCTTGTGTTTAATCAGTTCCCCAGGAGGACATTATAACTCGACTAGATTACCTTGAGAGTTGTTTCAAGGTTCATTTACGATATTTACGTATACACAAAAGAGAACGTTTATTTTTAAAAAATTCAGAAAAAAGTAACTATGGTTTTCTAATTTTTCGAAACCTAATTACCTGTGGGAAATGTACATAGTAGTAGTCTCGTATGAATACCTACATGTTCTCTTCGCTTCACGTCTTTTCGGCTATAATCAGGTGTAGCACTCTAGCCAATGCTTAATCGGGTTTTGAGCTTCGGGTCCCTGTCTGCAGGATATGTGGCCTTGACATGCTACGACACTGGTTCTCGACCAACCAAGAGGAAGTGATCCCCAATGGAGAGACTTTATGAAGTGATTGCTATGTCTTACTGTTAATAAAGAAATGTGTGCTTTCTGTCTAGCTTTTTTTGCTCCTGCCGTCTGTTGGGGTCTTTCATGGTTAGATATATGTGAAAGGCATTGATGGGCAGGGATGCTGTCATTAAAAAAGCAGTGTGGCTACACCTCTATTTCATAGTAAAAAGGTCAAAGAAAATTTGAACATTATTCAACAAATAAAGTTTTTGTGCAGCGTATAATAATATCTTCCATATGGTCTTATTGCAGTGATCAATAACATTAACAGATAATATAACATGCATAGCTACAATGAAGAATTTGTATAAGTGTTAGCCATGACACTGTTCTCTCACCTATGCTGATTAAATTATTTTTACATGACTGGGAATTTCATATGAAATACAAAACCAACATAAATTTTTATTTGGTAAAAAAACCTGTTTTTTTCTGTAATGGCAGCCAGGATACTTTTGATATTGTTGAACTATGCTGAAAGTTGGCTGAGATCCCCTGTAGGGTCTTCCCCTTTTTTTATGGTTTGAGTTTGGTGTTCATCCTGACTTGTTGCTCAATCTTGTTTAATTCGACTCTGATTCTTGGTCAACCAAGAGCAAGTTTCTTCTGAGGTAGAGGTTCGGTGAAGAGTTGTGTGCCTTGCTATTCCTGACGTCCTGTACAATTTTCATCCATCTCTCCTGATTTCTGTCCCCTTCGTTTAAATCTTTCATAGATGGAATTTTGTGAAAGGCAATATGTCATCACTGCTTACAATGGGTGCCACCAATGAAAGACCTAGGGTATTTACAGTTTTCGTACGTACGTGACTAGTTGATTTACTAATAATGAAACAAATATTCTGAAAGTCCCATATGAAAGAGTCTAGTTGTTTGTGAGGATAACTACTGATAAGAGATCTATTAAAAATCTTTGGTATTTTTCCACTTAAGCTGTTTCATGTAAAAGTAAGATTTTTAATCTGTTCATCCCATTACAATTGCCATTATTTGTGGACACTTTGAAGAAAAAGCCTTGAATGAAATTTGAGTTTTACGTGGAAAAAAATTGTCTTTGTTTCCTATTTAGTATCCCTATCTGATTCCTTTAGTTTAAATGTAGTCCTTCATCATTAACATTTTGATGGTTAATCATAAAATTAATGAATGCTTGACATTTACATGCAAATGAAATGAAACGTTTCGTTCGAAAACTGTAGAAATGTCACGTAGTACACCTGAGACTCTCATAACAAAATTACCATAGAATAGTAATTAATGCAAGTGCACCGAGTACGAGTATCACAGGCATCGATTTTCTACCTGAACTATAGGTGCTACGCTCATAATCAGATTATTTTACAACCATATATTCAAATATATTATTTCAACATAATAATTATTGAAAGAACTTCTTACTGGTATCCACTATTGAAAATGTTGGAATTCGGCTCAGTAATTTTTGTAGAATAGCTTTTTGTTTCATTATGTACTGCAAATTGTAACAGCGATAGCTTTTTTAGGGATGTTACCGTAACGTAGCTGATGATATTTACGAGATTTCAAAGTTGATCAGATCAAGAATGTACGGCTGATAGTTCAATTGGTAGAACACATGCATATCACAGCTATAAGTACTAGTTTAAACCCAGTTCCTATAGCTGAGATAACCAACTATTGAAAATGTCTGAGTTTGACTCTAGTTTTTCCAAAACCAGTTATTGTCCCATTTTACACTGCAAAACTTGGCAATGATAATATAATTAACTTTTTAAGGGATATTACTGTGACTCAGCCGATGAGCTTGACAAGGTTGCAGAATTAATCAGGTTAAAAACCTATTAGCGATAGCTCAGTTGGAACAGATCCACATCACAGCTGAAAGCACTGGTTTAACCCAGTTCCACTTCACTCTATTTTTTTGTATTTTTATTGATTTTCTTCGGATTTCTAGATCCTCTCCTTCAATTTAACTTTCACAATTCAATTCATGGTATCTGCGTTGGTTAATAACATCGTTTTATATGACAAGGTTTACAAGATTATTTAAATAATGTTCACCAGAGCAGGTAAAACATTGTGATGAAATATTTACAAAACAGCTACCGAAATTTGTGAAAATGTGGTTACTTCTTTGATGGGTAATAATTCATAATTTGAATTGAATCAAACCCTGCAAAATAACCATCATTTCTAATTTAATGGAATCTATGTGGACAATAGTTTTAATGATATTTGGTTGCTTTGAACATTAAAAAGACCAATTTGACAGGTAGTTAGTAAGTTTCCAGTGTATTTTTGTCTTGACAAAATGAAGTAAGTATCGGTGCTAAATTAAGTCAATTTTTGCTATGGATTTAAAACAACAGAAAGAATAATATTATGGAATGTGAAGCTGACGTAAAGTGTTTTGAAAAGAACTTTCAGTACAAATCCTACTTTACAATTGGTAAGAAATATCTAAGGATTAATTTTAAAGAAGATGATAATTTTTTCTCTGATCTCCTTTGCAAATTGTCATATTTTAATTAATCAAGTATTTGTCACTTAACATTTAGAAATCCTCCTCCAGACTTTTTGTCTTAAATTTGTTTTTTAAATGTTAGTTTCGGTCCTGCTTGAAATGTAATCTTTGCTCCGACTTTAACTAATCATGCGTGTAAAAAATCATTTAACAGAGAATCGTGCAAAAAGGAGGGAAGTTATCTGCAGCTTGACATTTCAAGCTTTCTTTGAATTTGTCCAGCCAATAATTATCCTATTAATAAAAACATTTGTTTCTCCTTTTGACAGGTAAAATTACTTCTAAAATGATTGAAGATAAAAATACATCCTGAGAACGGTTTGCCCAGAGGTTATGTTGGATTATGTTTTTCATGTGGATGTCGTAGTATTAGTTTTATGTAGCTTCAGCTCTATTTCCTGCTCGTTCAACCACTAGCAGTAAGATTGTGCAGTTTCTTGTATTGTGTTGTCAAATTTCCTGTGTTGTGGTTCAACCATCTCCAATAGTTGTAAAGTTGGACATTAAGAAAAGCAAAGGAAAAACTCACAAGAAACAAATTGATGGAAAGCTTATTGATCGATAACTGAAAGTTCTTGGAGATTTAATCTAAACTAATTACAATAAAGACCCTGTAATTATAGAAAAGATTGAAGGAAGAAGAGATTGAAAACCAAAAGCAGGAAGAGACTCGTATCAACAAGATCTGAATTAAAGGTAAAAGTAACAACGATATTTTACTCATTTGTCAGGAAAGTGAGATTTGGCTGGACTTAGAAACGAAGAGAAAGAAGAAAAGGAGGAGGAAGAAAATGATAAAGCAAAAGATGCTATAGAAAATATGCCTTTTCTTGAACTAGAGAAGTGCATAAAGCGAAGTTTTGGCCTGTTTTCTCTATGTCAATAGATCTATTTGTGTTAAAGTCCTACTAAGAAGGTACATTAAAATCTGTAAAGCTAATACAGTAGTACTTTGAGTGTTAGATTGATCACAAAATATCAATAAATATTTCCAAGGCTGCAAAGTGATTTTTACAAGATCTTGTAAGCTTATTTAGACCCACATTTTATGTACAATAAGTACTCTGTAAAGTACGATTCTACTCTGAATCTTCCAAAAAATGGCCCAAGGCAGGCTGACGTTGAACTGGAAGCGCCAAATCGAGGCTTTGGTCTAGCCTTGGGATGCACTAAGGTGAGGTGTATCTTTGGTGGATGAATTCATTTGGAATCAGGGGCAAATATCATACAGTCTCCGTGCGGAGAAGTCTAATAATATGATTAACAGACAGGGTCTATCAGCTCCTTTAACGAATTATTGCTATATGCAAGTTTGGCAAGCTGTATATCATTACTATGCTAATTGAAAAGACCAGGACAAAGTCGACCAACTGCACCAAAGTTAAAACGCTTCCAACTCAGCCAATCAAACAGCTGAACATTACGAACTCAGCAAATAAAGATGGCTCTAACTCAAACCGGCAAGAGAATCTGGAACCTGATGACCAAAAGAGAGTAGGCTTATCCAAATCACTCAAAAGCTAGCGAGTTTCAACTCTGAATTGTAGAAAGTTACAAACAACATTTGCTTGTATAGAACTTGACAAATCGATGACAGACTACGATAATGCTGTGACTTATATTCAACAACACCAATGTGTCCACTCAGTAACAGATCCAGGGGTCATAGCTCACAATTTAGGCTGTGATCCACTATTCACTGGAGCAGCAATTATTAATGTAGGCAATTCCTGTATTCATGGTATAGGTATCTGTTTAAGTGAAAACTGTAACCCCTACTTCTATCTGTGAACAAGTGTAATGAATCACTGAAGCCAACTTTAAAGACAACCCAAAATCGGTGATCATTTCCTGCTACGCTCCTCACAACAGTCTTCCACATAACATAGCCATAGCATTCTATATCAAAATAGATGCTATTATAAATGATATTCCACTTCAAAACATGCTGCTAATTAGTGGGGTCATGAAAGGACAAGTCGGTAAAAAAATGCTCTTTTTATAGAGTTTCAAATTGAAACGGGCTCCCATTGACAATTTGGTGATTAGTAAACTGTCTTTCTGTTAGACAAAAAAGAAGATATGGACACCTAGATCACCTAACGAAAGTCTGTCACAAATGGACTTTGTTCTTGATCGTAAGCGATGGCGTAACGGCATTCAAAATTGCCAGGCTTTTTCTACTTTATACTGGTGTCAGTTGTTTGTTTATTCTCAGTACAAGCACTTAAGAGTGACTTTGCGAGTCACAACTACCTGTGGAAGATTTGTTGTTGCAGTGTCTCCTTTTGGTTTTGGTGGGAGCAGTTCAATGCCTACTTCGTTTGGTATTTTCACAAATGATGTCCAGTTTTGTTCTGCAATAGGGATATCATTGAACCTCCTAGAGATTTTGTTGTCGATGTATGCTGAAAGTTGCTAGTTATTGGATAACGCTTGCCAGTATAACTTCTGAGGTTTAGATATCTTTGGGCAAAGTAAACGAAGCTTGATAACTGTGCTGACTATTCTGTGATCACTTCCAACAGTGTTTGAGGAGCACATTTGATAAACATGAAGACAAAACACCAACCAAATCTTAGAGATTTTTGAGTTCCCTGCTGCTCCAACTGCTATTTAAAATACATGGCATTTCTTTAAGTCCTTAGGCAAAAAGTTAAATAACGTTATACACATAAAAAGTGATGATCGCTTAAAATACTCGGTAGACCATTTTAGAAACCTGCTTAATGCAGGCCAAAACATCTCCGAGGAAAGTAAAACTACGATTGAAAAGGTATTTGATCTTAATGCAAACATTCCGGTTGGTTCACTCACCCAAGGAGAAATTGATGCTGCTGTTAAAATTTTAGATAATGGTAAAGTACCAGTTCTAGATAGCCTACTACTCGAATTCTGGAGACTACAGAAAGTTAGAAAACAACTAAGAACTTTTTGCAACGAAACAGGTTCTTCGTTTTAGTACCAATACAAAAAAGGTGACCTACAGTTACCTGACCATTACAGGGGCATTGCCATGTCTCAGATAGCAGCAAAAGTTAATAATCGATACTTACTAAAGAGAATTTGCCTAGTAATCGACAAAGCTCTTCGAACAAACCGAAGCGGGTTCCGTGAAGGTCCTTGTAATAACTCATACATTCTCCTCTTCGCCGTCTCATTGAAGAACTTCGAAACTTTGACAAAATAGCCGTTGTTGTATTCATAGACCTCAGAAAAGTTTTGATTCTTTTACTCGAGAGAAAATGTACCAGATTCTTATTGCATGCGGCATCCCGAGGGAAATTGTGGATGCTTTTAAGCTCATGTACCAGGACACCTCTCCCAAAGATATCCCTGAGGGGATGACAGTGGATTACGTAGTTTCCCTTTTACCAGAGCGAGTGTAGACAACAAATGTTTGACTTTACAGAAAATCTGCGCAATTGCGAGTTGTTGTCGCTATAAAAGATTACAGGTGCGCCCAGTAGCAAAAGGATGTCGACGAGATGAAATGTGACTTCAGCAGTCAGTTTTGTCTCAAATAGTTACAAAACACAGAATTTGGTTGAGCAGTCTTGGTAGATAATAACCCACTTATAGTGGCCTGAGCAAGTCATTGACAGCATGTCTATTAGGTCTACCTTTCCACGCGATCTCTTTACTAAAACCCCTTTTGTCATGCGTTTTGCCCTTTTCTACTGGCGTTCTTCACAGGGATTTAAAAGGTTCTATTGCTTTTTAGGTGATGTTACCATATTTCTTTTGGATTTCGGCAACCATTCTGTTCCGTCCATCATGTCCAGTTGCGATGTTGCAACGCTTGATTATGTAAAACGTGTCCTCAATACTGACTTAGTACATTGAAAAATCGCTACTTCGACTGTTTTTCTTCATTAACTTTTCTACATCAATACTCTGTAGGATTTCGCACTGTGTAAGCAAGTAAGAATCATTCCTTGGCTTTGAAATTTTTATGCAGTAGTAAAATCACCCCTTTCCACGATGTTATAATAATCATTCTTTGGTACCAAGTACTTTTTACAGTTACATTACGACTTGTATAATTCCGATTTTGAAACGTCTTCCTTACTTGTGGCAGACATACTTGCAATACTTGATTATTTATTAGAAATGAAACTTCCTATATGCTGGTCTTTTTTATCAGATTTTTGTTATTAGGTTAATTTTACCGCTTCAAGAAACATTGCACAATTTTGGCAATGTGCTTAATATTGTCATTTCGTCAATTTATAAAGTCTGTCATCTGATAAGAATCCCTAAACTTCCAGCAGTAAATCTCTGAAATTTTGCACCAAAAATTCCAGCGATATCATGAAATCCCTGAAAATTTTACTGATCCTATTGAACCTCTGAATAAAAGAAGGATTTTATGAAATCTCTGAAGTTTGGGGGGATTTCGTCAAATCTCTGATTTCACACATTCCCTGTAACATATATACTTTTCGTGATATATAAATTGCAACTGTTTATTTTCTGCTTTTTAAGTAATGAGATATCAAATTAGAATCTCCAGATGACTTTTTTAGAAAATAGATCACTCCAATTCCTTCTTATCTTAACACTTGAAACGGAGTAAAGAAGGATTAAATTGCTATTTAACTGCAAGCCAGCATTATACTATTCCCTTGATTCCTATTGTTTCTGTACCTGTTTTTTTTTGTCCGTGACTGAGTCTCTAAACTCTGTGAAAAAAATGTAAACTTGGAAATATACTCTACTCTGATCATAGTTTTTTGAAAAAACTGACAGCGCAATAATCAAGCAATTAAACTGTTTGTCGATTTCCAGGTTTCTCTCAGCAATACATCAGAGAATTTCGTATGAATAATGCCCACCTTAGCATCAACCCATCAACATAGATAGCAACTGACAAAACAAACAGCGGTACTTGTAGGTAAAGTGTTCTACTAAACTAAAGAAGTACTTACTAATTCCATTGAAAAAACACAGATACGATTAGCATAAACTGATCGCCCATGTCGTACGACAAGGCATAACAAGAATAATAATATACAGACATTAAATATTGTCACTTTTTGATAATGACCAGTCTTTAGATAAACAAGAGCCAAACATTCATTTAAGTTGGGTCCTGCACGTATCCTGCCTGTCTTGTTGTTTCTCATGTTATGACTATTTTGAAACGTTTCATATTAAAGCATTCCTATAGAGTAACTAAAGAAAGAGTCAAAAGCCTTTTGTTTTCTTTGTAGTTTTTTCACCTTGTGGTACCACCTAATGATTAGCTAGCTCTAAATGACCATCAGTAGATAGGTCCTTGATTCTTCTCTTGGTCAAGAGGTCAATACTAAAAGAGGCAAGAGGTTTTCAGTCATGATGCGGAATAATTGTGATATGATCAAACAAGGTAAGCCAAAGGCATAACTCGAGCGCCTGACTCTGTAACACATTGGGATTGATAATGTAGGAAGAAGGAGAATAATAATAAGAAGAAGAATTAGGAGGAAGAAAACAACGATTTAAGCATTGGAGAATAACACTTATTTAATCTGATCACCTGAATATTAACCGATTAACTATATTAATAGCGGTATAGATCAAAATATTATATACATTTTTGTTAATATCAAGCTAATATCAAATATTATATTTCCATGTTATAAGTACAGTAGCAATTAAAATATAGCGAAGAAGATAAAAATTAATATTAAACAAAATCCAACTCCTTTTATTTATTGCTCTTTTTAAACAATAAGCCTTGATTTAAAGACTTTTAAGTATCCATTGTTTCAGCTTGAAACACTGGATACTAACTTATACGCTTGAGTTTGACACCAATTGACATATTACTTGGACCTCAATAGATGTCCATCATATATCCTGCTTATAAAATGTTCCATTATTTTACAGTTACCTTTTCTGTTACTGTCCAGCAGCTGATTTTTATGCTGTATCAGCGCTATTTTTCCGTTTCCACTATCCATGCTTTGCCTATTATTTACCCTAGTTCTCCTTTACCCACTCCCGTTTCTCCTTCTTCTATTTTCCTTAGTCATCTCCTGCCAAGTTTCACTTTGCTTTTTCCTGCTTTGACTAGTATAGATTCCCTTAATTTACTAATTATTCTTGAAAGTTCTTGACTTTATGGTATCAGTGGCAGCCACAGTTATAGTAGCTTTATCATGTCATGAAATGAAAGCTTTTTACTGAACTACATTTCGAGAGATACTTCTCCCATTGTTAGGGTGTTGAAGTGATTAGGTACAGCTCATTTATATGTTAATATTGGAGGCCTAAGTGGTGACATCAAAAGAGACGACGTTATATATTATTATCCCAATTGATGTCACTTTAGGAATTGTTGAGGATCTGCTCAAGCATAATGACTCAATGTCATCAAGAATTTCACTGATATCCTAAATCTATTACAAACACTTCTTACCAACACATTCTTCCTCTTTACAAGGAGATCTACACTCAGACCAAAGCTGTACCCATAAAGGTACAGCTTTAGTCTGAAGCATTCAAGCAAGCACTTAAAGGCACAGTACTGTCAACAAGGAACCAAGGGACAACGGTCTGGGAAAGATACCTTGAGGATGCCTTTGCAATTTACAAAGAAGCTCACTTCTTTAAGACATCATGAATCTTCACTCAAACATAAAACTCATCATGGAGAAAGACGAAGAAAGGAACTATCCTTCTTTGATGTCCTAGAAAAGAGGCAAGCAGATTGTACCATTTGTTACCATCTACAGGAAACCAACGCACATGAACCATTACTTCAAAAATGCATCACATTCTTTAGACTCAGTTCAAAGCAGTGTCATCATCAATCTATTTGAAAGAACAAGAAGCATCATTTTAAACACAAATGACCTTAAAAAGAAAGATAGTCGCTTTCAGAAGATTTTCTTGTCTCATGGATATTACGCAATGCATACCCAAAGAGCCTTACACAAAAGCAATGAACCGAATCGTGAAGACGAAAAGGAACCTCTGAAACAAATAAGTCTACCCTATGTCAAGAACATCAGTAAACACCTATGACAAACTCAGCAACAACACAGCATTCAGTGTTCCTTTCATTTTAAAGAAGAAATTACCAAAACTAAAAGACCCAGTAAAAGTTGAAGAGAGGAAAAATATAGTTTGTAGACTACATTATAAGGACTGTCGTCCTACATTAGTAAGTCAATCAATCAGTCAATCAATCAATCTTTCTTTGATGTAAAGGGAAAAAAAACCAGAAGAGAGCTGTTAAAAATGCTGACACAATGGGTTCTGAAATAACGGATAACTGTTGAACACAGCACCATACATTTGACTGAGAAGGAAAAGAGATTATTGATAAGGAAAGCACCAAATATACAAGAAAAACTAAAAAATCAATCTATTTCCTATAGCACAGCAATCACATCAAAAGAATATCTTAAACTTGTACGGAAATATAAGGCTAAAGAAAAAACATGGCACTAAATATGGCACTAAAGAAAAAACACAACAAATACAAGACAGGTATGGTTCTCCTCCTCAAAACAACCCCACCCCTTTACGACCTACCTCGCTAATATCAACATATATAAGAGCTGTCACTTGAGTAGCCTGACAATGGGAGAAGTGTCTTTTAAAATGTAGCTCAGTGAAAAGCTTATTTCTCATAAGGTAATAGGCTTCCTATATCTTACTTTTATTGTTTAGCCTACAAAACCATGGAGGTGCCTGAAATGCCTATATAACATCGTGCAGTATTCTACAACTAAGACCTAATCAGACTAAAGTGGATTAGATTGTATCATAGTTCTGTAATCTACCTGACGTTATAAATCAAAATTACTGGTGTTAATCAGCACTGGAGACCCAGCAAATATTTGACATGCATGTTTGTAAACCAAGATGAGAGGAAATAATGGATAATCGTATCGATATTTAGTTGATTTTGTATTTCACTCCTCAGTGATCTTAGTAGTTTCAATAGGTAAACACTTACAGAAAGGAAACTTAACAGAAGGATCTGCTAACAAGGCTGGTGTAATAGTATATAGCAAACCTGAAGTTTTCATATTATATAAAAATATCTTGGATATCAATGCATTATCAAAACAACACGAAAACAAGATATATGATGGTTGTATAAGAGGAAATGCGTTGAAAGGAAAAGGTAACTGGAAATTAGAGTTTGTTCACAATGCCTCACCCCTGGCTTAAGCTTTCAAACAGACCACTCACTTTTTCCCGGTTATCATTGATGGGGTCTGGCGAGGTCAACAATTTCCTGTGATTAATAACAGAAGTGAGGTAAGCCTGTTTTAAATTTTTAATTGTTATTCAAAAATTTTGGCTGGGATATCACTTGAATATCCAGTACCAGCAAAGCTTTCAGTAGCATTTTTTGTGTCGAATGTCAGTGAGGAAAAGTAATAAAATTAAAGACTAGCAGTAATATATTTCCTCGCACATAATTTAAATGTGTGTCAATAGTAGCTCTGGAGTTTGTTTTGTAATTAAAAATACCAATGAATACATGTTTTAATGAGAGTAATGTCAGCTCTTTATTGGGATATTCTATTGAAAAAGATACCAGTAGACAGATACAGTCAAAATAAGAATGTCGCAGGAGTTATTTGGTGCTCCTTGGAGGCTTGTAACGATATAGTTAAAGAAGGGATTGGGATTAGCAAAATACCCAAGAAGGTGAAGAAGTCGAAGCCAAAATCATCCAGGCAGGTAAGAGTACAAGAGGAAGAGAATAGTGATTACAGCCCTAAAGGTAACAAGTTATAATGGGACAACCAAAACTGAGATGGCTAGACAACTTTAATGCCGATACAGGAGAAATAGATTTGTGGATCAAAAACACACAGAACTGCACATTTACGAGGTACACAATTCGTCTTGGTGACCCCTGGTCAAAGGCTGATAGTAAAAGAAAGGCACAAGTTTCAAATGTACCAAAATGGATATTGTACTAAAAATTATACATGTTATCTAAAAAGTCAGTAAAATATCAAATCATTTTTTTTGTGCTTTTTTTGGATACTGTTTCTGATTAAAATTTTTACCGCCAAAAAATAAGGCCAGAGCAAAATACTTAATGGTAAAAGTGGCCTGAAAATCACTCTCATGGGTCAGTGGCCCTATCTGTTTCTTGATCAACTACTTAATTGTAGCTGAGCTGCTTAAATGTGGATAATTTATCAGCTGTAGGTTTTCCATGGTTTTATAGAATCTTTTCCCCCTATTGCTTTGTCACCAGGCAGGCAGAAACCTGAATGTTGTGATAGGTAAGAGAGTCTGTAAGGAAATGTTTTATTGTCATTGACGAGCCACCACAGGCTCAGTCTGCTAGTAGATTTTTGTGTGCATGTGACGTTTGAGCCTGCAGTGATCTTCTGTTAGTCTCACAATGATAATTTGATACTCTCCAGCAAGGAGGTGGTAAGGATCTTTTTTGCTAAGATCTGAATGTCGTTGAAGCTATCTTCACTTTTTCCCCCTTGTTTATTATGGTCTTAGCTTCTTCAGAACTCACTCCAGATCCTCTCGAAGCATATTTTTTTGTCCTTAACTGGTCCCTCTGTGGCTTCATTGGCAGTTGTAAAGAAACCCAATAAACGACAGTTCTGATAACTATTAGAAGATTCCAAGAATAGAAACAGAAGTGTTTAAATCCTGTTATGGGTATTCTGAATGGCTTTTGAGGACTGAAAATCATTCACATAACATTGTATTTCCTCTCTGAAGTGCCTCTCTCTCAGCCTTGAAAGTTGTCCAGACCTCTCCAGATGGGATGACTTTTGGGCAGGTGTTTCATGTTTTAGTTTTGATTAAGGTTTCCCCACCTAAACCCTTGTTGCGTCTTTTGTTGAGCCATTGGTGTAGGCTTGCTTCCATTCCTTTTTGGGGTAGGTTCTCTCAACCTGTGCAAGTGTTGCTGGCTTTTTCTCTGCTTCTGCCTGAGTGCGTTTCGTAAGAATGTTGGAAATGATAGAAATTATCCATAGAGACTAATTTCTTTTTTGCCAAGTACACACAATGTGTTGATAGTTCCTTACTCGTTAGCTGCACAAATTTGAATCGTACCTCTTTAGTGTTCAGGAGTTGGGTACAACGTTGGCGTTTGATCACCTCTGACATTTTCTTATGAGTTAAATAGTTTTCCATTCGTTTCAATATTGGTCGCTTGTATCAGGAATTATTTGTTTCGTTTGCTTTCAAGGTTTTGAAGACTTGTAAATATGTACATGGCCTTGACTGGGGTTGATTTGATTGTACCAATGATGATTCTTGTTGACGAGAGTATCTCCTTGTCACATACCTTCCTACAGGGTCCTTTTTCCCCTCTTGTGTCTTTTTTCTTTCTGTTCTCGGGTCTCTCTATTGGCCAAATACTGGCTAATCTATCTGTATACATTATCTTTGGTTACATACTTTTTGAAGGCTATTTCAAGGGGGTTTTTCCATCCTGAAATGGTCTGTTTCTTGTCTTCTAGTGTATTTGCAATTGTTTATTAAAGACCAATCTCCATGACAATCTGTCGTATAATCTCAAACCAGGGATAAACTTCCCAACAGTGGTCTACAAAAACATGACTTGCGATAGGAGCGACCACTGCTTTAAAAGGGTTTCGTAGTGCGAGATGGTTTTTGCTACTCCTAATAATACGACCAGCTTGTAATATTGCTTACACAGCTTGTAGAAATCCACTCACAAATTGTAGTTTCAACGTCATAGTTAAAATACGTAGGTCTTAAAGTGCAGCAAACTCTTTTGCACAAGGGAGTCTTGATAAAATGTCTCAATTTAAAAAGCAAACATATTCTCAAGCTGGTGAAATCTTGTTGAAAATAGTTTGCTGGTGAATAAAAAACGTAGGTGTCAAACACTATGAAACTTGCAAGGTCTTGCACTTTTCCCCAGAACGAAAAAATTTTAAGTATTTTAAACTAATTTTATTTCTTTTTATAAAAACATACAAATTCAAAATGAAGCATATCTTAACAAATTATAAGCTTTTTGATATTTTTCCCTTCTACTGCTTAGTCTTCTCTTGTTTTGTTGTCATGTTTATTGATAAGGATGAGCAATACTCTATTTTGAAACAGAAAAAGTTATTGTCTGTCTTTATACTACAGTTATTCCGTGAAAGTAATGTTAATTTATTTTCCAAATACAATTTTTTCATCATCTAAAATGCCGACTTTTAAAATTCTGGAGCAAGCTAAACTACAACGTTTGAAATCATATCAAAAGACAACAGTTAAGAGTAAACCTGGATACAATTTTCCACAGGTATATCTACTTTTATTTTTGAAAAGATGATATAAGTGGAGACATTTTTTATCACGTTTATCACAAATAAACTTTGTGTTTATCTTTCAGCGATCAGAGAAAAGGTTCTACATCAGATAAGTTAAAACATTATTTCATCTGATACATTGAAAAGGAAAAATGAAGCCTGGGAACACAAAGAGAGAGCTGAAATTGGGGAAAGGTGAGTGAGGAGTTTTGAAATTTTATTATTTTTTTTCGCTTTGCTTTGTAGAGCTTACACTGGGCTTATAAACAAAGCTACTGTAAGATTTTCTCTTCGACAAATTAACTCTGTACGATGCATATTTGGCTCCATACAGTTATTAATTTTTAACTAAGAAGAATATTCAAACGGGTAAAGAGAAAATTCTTTTTCCACAAATTAATCACTTTTCACATTTGATTACATTGTATATTTAACACTTTCTTTTGGCAGCTAGCCTTTGCAAAGATAATTACGCTTAAGAAAAGGATTTATTACAACTTCGCTTTTTTGAAAATACTTTTCACCCTCTTTTATTTATACCTTTGTCAAAACTTTTCCCGTCACTAACTTTTTCGAAATATATTCAGCATACTCAGAAGCATCTGTAATATTTTTGTATGAAAGTTCATTTAAGATACACTATTATTAATAATTTATATTCTTTCAATAATACCTGTGATTATTATGACTTGTACCTGTGTTTGGAAATCCCACATCTACAGGGTACAATCCTTAACTAAAAAGAGTTTACAGCTTTTTGTTACACAGTTATGTAACACCGTTAACAGAAAAATTAAGTCGTTTCAATTAAAGTGGACACCTAATAAATTACATCACAAATTTTAGCTTTCCATTCTTTTGTAGGAAAATTCCAAAATTACGATAAAAAAGGGAGGTTGGCATTTGTTGAAACTAAAAACAACTTTCATTTTCTCCATCAGGAAAAGCTGTTTCAGATATCCGCGGCCTATAGTGTACCTACTCCAATCATAGAGGGTAGCAACGTGACCTATATTGATATCTTATTAGCAGAATTAAACCATAATGACTCAACGGTTTGAACAATACGATTTCATTGTGAGCATAAAATCCTCCTACAGTAGTCCTTGCTTTATGCAATTACCCATTTTCCAAATGAAATTTGACTTCATAAGTAGGATGGTTCCTTGGATTCTTTATTTATATAAACNAATATATTCAGCATACTCAGAAGCATCTGTAATATTTTTGTATGAAAGTTCATTTAAGATACACTATTATTAATAATTTATATTCTTTCAATAATACCTGTGATTATTATGACTTGTACCTGTGTTTGGAAATCCCACATCTACAGGGTACAATCCTTAACTAAAAAGAGTTTACAGCTTTTTGTTACACAGTTATGTAACACCGTTAACAGAAAAATTAAGTCGTTTCAATTAAAGTGGACACCTAATAAATTACATCACAAATTTTAGCTTTCCATTCTTTTGTAGGAAAATTCCAAAATTACGATAAAAAAGGGAGCAAGTACTTTGCCTAAATTTGTTTCCCTGGTATATGAGGGATTCTTCCGAGTTTTGACTTGTTTTCGAAGATAGAATTGGAAGAAATCAATAAATTTAAAAGATTAAAATGCACAAGGCAAAAATTCAGAGAAGAAAAGCAATATTGCGATAAAGTGGCTCCAATGCCTTCCTTAGGATGAAAGACCTAAGAAATCGTCTGCGTAGCTACCAAATGAAAGCCCATTCCATGAAAACAAGGTCAAAATACTAAAAGTTCATCTGTTAGCAAGTCTTTAAGGGCTGAACTTATATTCGAATCTACTTCAATAATATTTCAACCAAAGATACCACAGTTCCTAAAGAGATTTCTTAATGTCAAAATAGAACTGTTTCTTGTTAACTATTTAACCACTGTATAACATCAAGAATAGCTACCTTTTTAGCTAAGACTCTGGCATCATTGTATTCGACAAGCAGACTGGAAACATGACGTAGAAGGCGTTTGTGTTACTGCAACTTAGTCTCCTGTATGATGCCCCCGTCTATTGGTTGAAGATTGCAGGTGGTGTTTGGTAAAAGCAAAACAAGTGTTATATGTGGCAAATTGGTAGAAGGGTAAACCATCAAATTGGTAAAAGAAAGGATCTTGCTAAGTTAAACAAAACGTTCTGACTGTTTCAAGTTGAAAACAGCGCAGACTTCTAAACCTCACAAAAAAAAAAAGATGTCCAACCTCGTGTCCAACGAGGCAGCTAGCAGAACTTTAATGCGTTTTTTGGCTAACTTTTCACTATTTCATATATCACTTTTACCAGCAAAGGACTTGATGGCAATTTCTGAAAGACAAGGCCAGTTTCATCACAGTTGTAGGCCTGGTCTATGCAATATCAATAAAAATGTCTAGCAATCATTTTTTTCAGTCATTTATGGTAATGATATCCATCTCAGCGTTCTTACTACTCAGGACAACCTGGCTGGTGATGTCGTATGTTCGTCTAGATTCATACTCTACAAATTCTCTTAATCTTCTCGAAAGCTTAGTAACAAATTAGGTTGATTGTTTTTAACATCTGGGTGGATGGACAAGTAATTTTTATGACATTGAAATATTGAATGTAGCTACATGGGAAGAATACAGAAACTTGTGATAAGCTTGTCATTTTCTATACGAAAAAAAGAAAAGTAACAATTTTATTAATTCATTTATCAATTTATGAAATCATCGGTAATGTAAGCTGCGTAGATTTTTGGTGGAAATACACTGTACTACCACCGCCTGCGGTTAGGTAAAATAACATTAATTAAACAACCTTTGTCCTCTATTTGTTTGGAATTGAGTTTTACTTTTCAAAGTTTGAATAGACGATATAAAAGTTTAAAAACATGTGGGGGGACCAACATTACCTTTTATAGTCTGAGACTAAGAATAGACTTCACAGACTTTCCTTGTTAACAACTTTTTTTTCCCTAATATGGCACCTTGTTAAGTATTCTTACTCATTTATAAGCACCTGACTATTTTTGTTAGATGTTTACCTGTTTGTTGTTTCTTGTGGTATTTACAAGTTAATGACAATTTTATGTTCTTCTCTTGAGCTTGAGTCCTAAATGATAGAATGCGATCCTAGAACAGCATGCCCAGAAAAGGCTTAGGGTAAGGAATGTTGCCAGCCATAAAATTATCGGATTCCTGCTTTCTCAAATTTCTGAAGAATAAAGTGCACGCTGTTATTTCAGGAGGGCAGTTACTAGTCAACATCAAAATAATAATTTTATGTCGTGTATAGGGCGATTTAAAAGTTGCAATAAGAAAGTATAAACTTGCATTTATTTTTCCAAAAGTTGCAAAAATTTGCATTTATTTTTCCAAAAGTTCCAAAAATTTGCATTTAATTTTCCAAAACTTGCGCTAAAATGTTGCATTTATTTTCTTTAAAAAATGTTCTTTAATGGTCTTCAAATTCACAATTTTTCTTCACATTTTACATTTTTACAGCTACGTTGTGTCTTTGGTCAAAACCAATAGTACACAAATAAAGGAATCAATAATCTAAACCATTTTTCTTAATCAAAGATAGGAGTCATATGACAAAAATGCACAGGCTATACGTTGGAAGATCTTGACACTGTATTCAGATGCTGATATGTGCTGAATGCATTAAAATCATAAACATAAGCTGCATATTATGCAGGCTAAAATATACACTATACTTGCACTTTGTGTTGGTAGCTTAATACATGTACTTCATAAACTGAAAGAAACAATATTAGTGCCGTAAATTACTCTGTTAGAAAATATACAAGTTACATCACAAAAGCTCAAATTACAATTGGAAGCGTGAAAGGTAAGAATCGCAATTAGAGCAGTATACAACTTACTAGAAAAGCTATTTGCGAGAGTTGAAGAGCATCATGAAATATTTTTCTACATTGTCAGACTTAAAGTTTCTGTCTTTGGCGAGTAGCTTTTTAAGCATTGAGAAGCTTCGCTCAACGCTTACTGACGTTGCTTGACATCGTTGAAGATCTGCGTACAGTGCTGGTGGAATATCACTTCGACTCAGTTTCGTTATGCTCAGCCTGTCTTCGTTAGCTCTGATGCGTTTATCCAGATATTCCTGTATGTTAGCAGAATCGCTATCAACGTTCAGTATCTGTAGGTCACTATTTGCATCTGCGATTGAGTAATCCGGTGACTCGGACTTTTCCAGAAGACCAACAAGTGGTTCATAGTCACGTTTAACCGCCAATAAATCAGCAGCCAGACTCGGCTCAGATACGGCCAACTTCACTCTCTTTACCAGTAGCCCATCACCATCAAACGATGTAACAATCTGCTCCACAGTCGGGAGGTGTTCAGCGTAGCAAAAAGCTGCTCTAAGCCACGTGACATCGACAATAAATGGATTATAGCTTGCTGGTTCATAGATGTATACCAAACCTGAAATACAAACATTTTTTCAGTATTAATATTTTAATGCATCAGAAGAAGTGATTGATTGACTCTTTGGGAGTTTTAAGACAAGCAAGTACTACTCGTCTTTTCATTTCTTAGTCACAAAACTATGCATGGGAGTGTCAAAACAAGCCGTAAATAGAAAAGTTGCTTTATACATGTACATTGAACAGTTGGACATATTCTATCAAAATTTTCAATATTCAATGTACAAGATCATTGCCGATTCAGAATTCTGTTCATTGCTGAGAATTTTAGCGTATTCGAATCAGATCCAAAGATATTCATTTGATATAGTACTCTATAAATAGCAACTATATGGTGCTATGTTTGTGCAACTGGTAATAGGCATACTCGACACTATTGAAACTTGAATGGAGCATTAGTTCATGCAAACTGGCATTAGTTCCAGAACCAAGGTCGTGAAATTTCAGAGTTTAACTGTGAAGGATACAAAAAAGTGATGTTTCAGTGTGGTGCTAAAATATACATAGTTTCTTACCTTGCAAGCAATGAGATAGACTTTTGATGGCTGCTGAACATCTCCAATTAAAACATTAACAAATTTCTTGTCTGAGACCTCCGATTCATCTATGATCATAAACATATCTTTTCCAACAAATAAATCAATTAAACGCTCTAACTCTGATGCAGCTAGCGAGAAAACTTTGGCTCTACAGCTTGATTCTGATGGTGCGCTGTGTCCCAAAAATCCAAATATACCTTTTATTTCTGGGTTGTTAAGCCTTTTTAATGGGATGTCTGCCGATAAAAAAGCTTTTGTGACCGTTTCTACAAGTTGATCATGATTACCTGTAGAAACATTCGTGGGCACAGCTAGCATTTTCTGCTTTGGTCGTGAGGCTGCCTTCCTTTTTCCGATGCTTCATACTATCTCTGTGCTTTAAAACGCTTGATCTCCGATCATAGCTCACAGTTGTACCACACAACCTGCAGAACAGTCCCCCTTTGGCTGTCTTCTGGAATTCATCTGCAAAGTCTGCTATATATGATGCAATCTTACTATGTGAAGTCGTAGATGCTTTAGGCATTTTGAAGTCGTAATGAAAAAGATAGCATTGCAGAGTGCGTGTTCTTATATGGTCGACTTGTAACCAGTACATGCATAATTCTTGTCACTTGTTGGATAACGAGGAAATACTTTACCAAGAGAACCTTGAATAGTACATATTCAGGTCTTCATTTGAATCAAGTTTACTGAAATTTATTCATTCTTCTAGCTACGCAATACCAATAGGCGTGTTTACGCAACTTAATTGAATTAGAACAAAAATATTGACAGTTGGGTCACCGGGTGTATAAATTAGCGCAAGTTTTATGCACAGCCTCTGACCTACAAGGTCACTGATGAAAAATCAAGCTGATTGACAGCCGAGTTCCAGGTAACTAAGATCTCATTATTCAATCATGAATCATTCATTGTTCAAGTGCTGACCATATTTTCAATTCCCTATTAAAAGAAAACAGGTAAAAAGTGAAAAAATACATGTATTTGACAAAGGTAGCAAAAATTATAAATGCAACCAAAAATACCAAAAGTTGCGTTAACCTGCAAAAGTTGCAAGAAGTTGCATTTATAACTTTCTTGTTAAATACCCCAGGGTGTTCAACCTTCGTATTTAGACGTTTCTCGGTATGCGTATGTTATATACTTAAAGTTGCAAAATTGCAAAAAAATCGCCCTAGTCATGTACTTCGAAGCAAAAGAATCAAATTCAGCAGTCAGAATGTTGCAAGAAACAAGAAAGGTCTTTAAGTAGTCAGGGGAAAGTTTCGTATGGCATCAATGGAACAATCATCTTCATCAAATCGATGATGTTAGGGGGACGATAACCAGACATTCGCACATGATTCATTACCGCAGTAGACGGCGAATCTTGATTCTTCAATGCTTGGTATGTCTGCGTGTCTAGGTACTTCGGTATGTAAGACTCTTCATCTCGCGTATAAGAATGATGCTTTGTCAGCAGCAAAGACAAAATATTTTCTACTGCTTAATCTGTCGACTGTTAAGTGCTAACACTTCCCCTTTGCACAAGACAGCTGAATCAACGACAATAGCTTCAGAAAGGCAGAGTTAAAAACAATTTAACTACTCCAAAAGACATCTATTTACTAACCATTTATTTTTTATGATGTACCGATGTACCGATGACTGATAAGTGACGTTTTAGCCTAAAGATAATAAAAGGGAGAATCCAGGTTCATTTCCTTGGTGGCCGCAAATAAGCCAGATTTCTGTGACAATTTAAAAAGGTAATATTAAAAACTCTGAGTACCTATTTAAAATGTTCACAAATTTCTTTCTTGTTGCTGTTGTTATTATTGTTATTGTACAATGATTAAGCTGTCACAGATATGTCTGTCTTTGTCCTTCCTAATGCTTTGTGAAAACGTCAAATGAAATAAATGTTGCATGGATAATAATTTTATGCAGATTTTGATTTTGAAATGGCGACTCCATATGTATCTATAACGATTGAGTTTTGTTGTGATTATTTTCAAAATTACCCGAATAATATTTTGCAGATAAAGGAAAAAATCCAGTTCTGTTAAAATTTCTGAAGGAAGGTAAAACTTTGATCATGTCTGTATACTAAAGATGCTTGGCACTGGTGGACCTGTACTCAAAGAAAATAAAATGGAGAGAACAAAGCATCTCCATATTCCTAGAAAACCTTTTATTTAAAGTCAATATCAGACACCTCTTTGAATATAGAGTTGTAAATTTTATATACCCATTCATGTTCTTCTTTTCCTCTTAATTCTTACACCAATGAGTGAGTTAAAACCTCGTCGTACCACTTTCTTGGCCAGATAACCCAAACAACGTTATTTGGAGGACAGAAGTCATTCGATGTTTAAATGAATAATGCTGCCACGATTTCTTTTAATGAAAGTATTATTCACCCGCATTTCCATCTTTAGGACGCGACGATAAGAAATCCTCGCTTGGGGCTTGGCTCCAAACTTCTGCAATTGGGAAACAAATAAGATTTTACTCTTGGCCAGACCCTGGTATATAGTGAAAAAACTTAAAGTACTATTTGAAATTAGAGAAAATTCAGTAGTGCAAATCATCTCCACAATCCAGAATAATAGCCTTTTCTTTGTTTTATACATGTATTTTTTTTTGCTTTATAACATGTAACAGATCATTATTTAAAAAATAAATTCCTGAATGTGGAACGAAATTTTTGTATAACTTCTTGAGTTGTAAGTTCTGATTTAAATTGTTCTTTTTTGCAAAATTTGCTGTGGGGATTATTTTCAAATTAAGATGCCATCCAAAGACAAACTTTTATCTCAATAAATTTTTTTTTCTTTAGACGTTACAAAAATTATTTATCAATACAAATAGAGATATGTTTGTGACAAGCTTTTATGTTTATTTGTTTTAGATTCGGGGCGAGTGAAAGCATTTGTTCGAGTAAGACCTTTCAACAGAGAGGAACTCCAAAGAAAGGAAGAGATCAGCATGAAAATAACTGCAGAAACAGCTCAGGTAAGGTTTGTTTTGAATCATATTAAATACATAATCAGTGTTCAAGTACTTTCCATATACATTTGTGTATATTACTTATTCATATTTGAAGAGGACTTGGAAGTTGGTTCGCCATTGTGCTGACGACGTTTGTGCTTTCCAAAGAGAGTTAAATACTTTAGTTTAAGAAGACAATTTGTAACTTAAAAAGACAAAACGACTTAACAGGAACAAGAGAATTGACCACGAGAGTAAATAATTTCGGTCTCGTGTTTTACGACCTTCTTTCATGACTTTACATTTTTTATGCCACTTGTCCTACACTCCTATACTTTTAAGTGTGCCCATTATTATACACCAACACTTCTGAGTGATGTTACGCTTTACCCGTTTTAAAACTTTTATACATAATTGTCACTAAATCATTTATACTTGACACTTTGTACTAAGGAAGGCTTTGTAATAAGTTGCATAGTGTTAAATGATACATATATATATATATATATATATATATATATATATGTGTGTGTGTGTGTGTGTGTGTGTGTGTGTGTGTGTGCCCAAAAACGGCAAACAGATTTCATTGATTAACAGGCCCACATTTTTAGAGGTGGGCACTCTTGCTTCGTGGGATCCATGAAGCAGTCAAAGCACCCCATCGACAGCAGTCCTCAGCCAGTCTACTTATGTCACTCCAGAGTCTGTTAATGAGTCTCTTTTGATAGTTAATGCCTGTTTTCCAGCATGCATGTTTTTACGAGTGGGCAGGAAACAACCATGTAGCTGGACAAAATCTGCCTTTCCACTCACACTGGACGAGGCAATAATTTTATACGGAAAACAGGTGCCTAACGAAAGGGTTTGCTACGCTGTCTTCCTTTTAGCACCAAAGTATGCCATAGAGGAGAAGAGGCATTCAACTCTTGCTGATGCTTAGCTGTGTGTAAGTCCGAATTCATAGGCCATTATCAATAACAGAACATCTGATGCATAATATTATATTAAATATTGGTAAATGTCTTTAATGTCATTGGTTTCTTTGCTTTTGCAATACTCAGGGATTAAATTTTTTTGCACTTTACATTCACTTTTTACACTTTCCTTGTTGATATTCGTAGTTACGATATTAACTTGTAACTGAGGATTCCTGAGCATGTATTCAAACAGTGCTGCTAACGCTGTTGCTTCACAAAACTGTATGTGATCTGGCGATAAGGCACTCATCGATGACCACATTTTAGAGCTTATTTCTGCAAATTGAACGCTCATTTTCTCTTCAACAATTGTGGCTAGGTCAACCACAATACACCTTAACGTACATGTATCATCATTTTCAGTCCTTACAGCAGCTATTGGTACATCTACCACAGAATCAATAAACCGAGATGGTATGCCTTGTCTTTTTGGGACTTCCTTTCCTTCCATTATTTTCCTTGCAGACTTTGCGAAAAGAATATACTTTTGCTTATCAAGAACATTTATGCAAAAATTCATTTACTACCTTCCAAATATTTGGTATATTACTAATGAAAGACAGGAGGATTTGACTTGTAATATTTATTGTTTAATGAAATGAAAAATGGTTTTAAAACTTGACCAGCTATTCCCTTGTATATGACTCTATGCTCAATTTTCACCAAGTTTGCTGCAGTGCACTGCTTCAAGGCATCAATGATTTCCTTCATTTCGCTGTTAATTATCTACTTTTTCGTGTGTAATTTCTACCCACTATGATAAGAATAGTGAACGCGAGGTTTTCCATTGTTAATAGATCATGAGCGTGGTAAACAGCAGCCATCTCTTCAGCAAAAACCTTTTTCTGTTTATGGTTCAGAGGTAAGGAGAGAAACTTTTGAAAAGGGGGTCGAAACAGAAGTGGGAAATATTGTTGAGAGCGGGTCAAACGGAGAGCCTTCACAATTCAGAGCCTCACTTTCAGCCAGACCAAGATGAGAGAAACCAATGTCACATTAATGAGAGAAAAGCTCAGCTGTTCTTCTGTGATGGGAAGGTGACATTCTTGATATGGCTAAACCTATTAGAGTCGCATACATAACGAGAGTTGAAACATTTAGTGCTTGTCATAGACTTCACTCAGATCAACTGAGCAAGGAGGAGAACCTCGAAATATTTTCGAAATGTAACAATCCGAATGGACACGGTCACAATTACAAAGTCGACGTGACCGTGAAAGGCCCAGTTGATCCTGTCACTGGGATGGTGATGAACATAAAGGACTTAAAGGATTACATGAAAATTACAATCATGGATACCCTGGATCATAAAAACTTGGATAAAGATGTTGAATATTTCAAAGATGTTGTGAGCACAACTGAAAATGTTGCAATTTGTATTTGGGACATGCTAAGAAAAGTTATGGCTAAGCCCGATCTTTTGTATGAAGTGAAAGTACATGAAACAAATAAGAATATTGTTATTTATCGTGGTGAATGATAGCCTATGTTTTAGAGTTTTCATGTAATAAGTCAATTTCAGTGGAGATATTTGAACAAAAATTTATTTCGATTCAGTCGAACAGAATATGAGGGAAATGACATAATGGACCAGCTGCCAAAACAAAACTACTCTTAATATGATATGGTGAGAACTATCATCTGATCTTGTCATAAATGTTGGGCTTTTCTAACTTGAACAAGTAATAGTATACATGACCTTTTGACTGTGGCTATGCAAATGGACGTCAGTGAGTGCCCTGGGCGAGAGTGGCAGAGTAGGTGCCTGATGGCTCTGTACATGTATACCTTCAGGGCAGCATTGATGTGGCTTTTGAAGCTGTTTAGCATTGGTGCATCTACTTATGAACTGTTCAATGAGTTCCAGGTGCCCACCATACTGAGCGATAAAAGGTTCTCATAAGAGTTGCATGTCTGTTTATCCAACTTCTATTTGTGCCCCCTGGTTTGTCTCTGAATATTATGTTCAAAACGGGGTGTCGCCATTATATAAACCATGAGTAAACTTGTAAATGTCAATAAGATCCCCTGAAATTCTCCTGTAGCTCATACTTAGCAGTTGCCTGGCTTTTTAGCCTATCTTTGTATTCCATTTGACATAGTACAGATAAGTAAGTAGCTCTCTTCAACACATCTTTAATCCAGATTTTACTATTTTTACTGCAAGGGCACTGTACACCATTTGAAAGCTATGGTCTAATGCAAACTGTGAACAACATCTTCATTGAATCTATATCCAGGTGATTGTAGGAATGACTTTTAAGACCCAAGATCTTATTATCTTTGTTCACTTGTGTTTCAACATCCATTGAGAGTTTTAGATCACAGTCAATATTCATTTAAAGGCCCGTCTCATCTTTTAAGCTCACAAATTTCATCCTGCCATCAGCTCCATGTTTCCTCATACTATATTCAAACTTATGGTTTTGCTGGGCAGTTGAAGCATTTTACAGTTGTCTGGATTGAATACAAGCTGCCATTTATCAGCCTGATCTGTTAAGCTTTCCAGGGAATCACACATAGACTGGCTATTGCCTGGTCCATACACTTTGGTGTTATCTGCATACATGCTACAAAGATTGATTACTGCTTCTGGAATATTCATGAAGATTACTAATAAATTGGGACTGAGCTTATTGCCTTGTAGCACACTGCTTGTAACCTCTGCCCAGGTGGACATTGACCTGTTAACCTTAACACTTTGACTACTCAGTCAGAAAGTTACTGATCCACTGCACAACTGAGGCACTGACACCATCTGCTTATAGTTTTTGAAGTAAATCAATTTGAGGAACATACCAAAAGCTTTTGAGAAGCTTAAATAAATTGCATCAATTAGCAAAATTTCATAAAGAGATAATAATTCAAATCACCAAACAGAGTAGTCACATAGTACTACTTAACCACAAACCTATGTTGACAGAAAGAGAGAAAACTATTCTCATTTATGTGTGTAATACAGAGTCTTGGATCACTATGTTGATTATCTTACCTGTTATCCTGGATATACAATTGGCAAGAGTTCCTTGGATTGTTCTTGCTTCCATTTTAAAGTAGGAGAGTCAAATTTACTACTTTCTGCTGATTGCTAAACACCCAATAATGCATACCATCAGTCCAGACTGGCCTAAAAATATTCAAACACTGTAATTTTTTCATGTTTTATTGACACTATGTATGTTGTAATTCAGACTGAAAGTCTTCCTGGTCACACTCTTGTACTCACTGTAAGTTTATGTAAGTTATTTAGCATATATGCTTTTGCAAAACCACTTAGTGCAGGTCACAGCACAAAGACCCATTTGTATTTATAAAAAAAGTTCTTATTAGCCTACACCACAAATAAAGTACTGTTTGAATTCACTGATTTAAGCTTCCATACCATGTATGATTTGATCCTGTATGACTACTGTACAATAAGCTTTAAATCAGTGAGCTTTATAAAGCCTTTGTACTGCATAAAACAATGTCCTTTCCTTTGTTTCTAACCATCAGGATGAAATATATACCATAAATTGATTCCATTACTGCATATCATAAGCTACAAACCATTCCATCTTGTTGGGATTGAAGGAGGTATTGGGGGTGGTTTGTTCCCACAAATCCTGCTGCATGCAATAACAAAAGTGGCAAAAAGTAAGCAGCAGAATGCTTCAGTGGGAATCAGAAGATCAACATTTTTGAGCTCACACAACTATCTCTTTCCTGCTGATCTTCTCTAGGGTGGCCCCTAGAAAAGTTAAACCAGAAAGAAACTGTTACAGTTAAAGACATAGTGTCAAAAGAGGAATTGAAAGTGCTCAAATAGAAGATGGATAAAAAATAAAAAATGGTATATTTTGATAGAAATTTAGGCTGTGATTTATGATGTTAAGTGTCTATGTTCCAGTCTTTGTATGTACTGGTAAACTTGAAGTTTGGTGTGAATTGGTGATTTAGTCCATTGTAAAGGTACAAGAGGTATAACTTGATGGAAGTACTGAACCATGTATACAAGGTACTTGTGCTGTATGTTACTGTTGTGATTTTATTCCCTAACCTTCCATGGTATACAATACCAATAAAGATGATAAAGTGTATTAGGTCTGCTATCATACATGAAAAATCACTTTTTCTTACTAGGTTTACTAACACCTGTGGTTGTGAGATTTTTACAAAATAGAAATACCTGTACTGTAGAGTTACTACATGTATTAGTAATTCTACAGTTACAAAATCCCATTTTCAGATACACATTTCTTGCTGTATCTTTCAGAAAAGCTTAAAATTTTTTCATTTAGGATTTACAGTATATATTTCTTTAAAATTTTAGGGTGATTAACAAGAAAGAAAACTGTGATGAAAACAAGCTAAATGTTTACAATTTTTATTGCTTTATTTCAGTACAAGCAGTGTAGTCTAATAATTTGCTTATCTTTGTGTATTTGCTGTTTTTGGTGATCTAATCATATGAACAGATAAAATTTACACTAATAGATCTACATCTTATCACTACAGATGTAAACCTTTTAATAAATTAAAACAATACAGTTGTTCACAAGTTGAATGTACAGTATGTATTTGACCTTCTGTTATTTTAGATAAGCCTAGTGGACAAACTGAAGTCAGAAAAAACATTTCAGTTTGATCATGTTTTCCCTCCAAATAAAACCAATGATGATGTAAGTAGAACTTACTGTATATTAATGTTTTTTCCTCACTTTGATAAATGCAGGAGACTCTTGTGTTTAATGTAATTAATGAATTCAATCTCCTAAGGTTATTGTTGTAAAAGAGTAAACTATTTGTGAAATCCTTTGCAAGCAGAAGTATAAATATTGCACTGATTCTGAGTGTGAACAGTATAAACTATGCTTTGTATCACTCCATTATTTAGTTTAAATGTTTTATTTATTTTTGTACTGATGATATGTTAATTTTATTTGTACTAGAACACACACACACACACACACCTGTTTTGCTACAGTTTTTAGCTAGACACTGCATGATTGGAGTATGTCTTCATTAAATCTAGTCAAAGTATTTGTTTTTTGAGAAAGACCTTGTCCAGTCTGTAGTGTGTTGGTATTTCCCATTACATTTTACATTGGAAAACAGTGTGGTTTTTTGGCTCCTTTGGTGTAATTTGTTGTGCTGTAATAAAAGTTCTTCCTTTTTTTTAATTTTGATTTTCCCACCTATTTGCCAATTTATTAATTTGGTTATCAACTTTTTCTAGTAGTATAGGTATCTTGTCAAACCTTGTGTATACTTTTTCATAACTGCTAACCATGTCTTGCTTTGAAATTCTTTTTGTATCTATACAGAATTTGTATTTTAGGGGAGAGTATTTTTGTAATCTTTAGATTGTTGAGAGCTTCATATATTTTTTTCTCTACTGAATCTTCCTGCAGGCTGTAGGCTTGTTTGCTGAAACTCGATTTGCCTTGTGGATGTGTTTGTGGGGAAATAATGTTCATGTTATAACAAGCCCATTTAGTTGACAGAGTTCACATAGCCTTTCTCCATTGCCATTCTGCATTCCAAGCCCATGCACATCCATTGTTCTCTCGTAACTGGTGTTATCACTTCCAGCCTTGGCATTAAGGCCCCCATTATGATGATGATATTGTTCTTCTTACATCCATTCACTGTTTCCTGGAGCTCTTGATAGAACTGCTTATCAGCATCCTCCTGTCTGATGTGAGGGCCATAGACATGTATAATGGTAATTCTTTTATACCTCAAGTAGAATCTGACTGTTATGATCCTCTTGTTGATTGGGGTCCATTCCATGAGCAATTTTTCTTCTTGTTGGTTATCATTATGACAACCCCACCCTCAGTGGGTTCCTCATCCCCATTGTGAATCAATGCCTGCCCTGTTTCCAGCTTCATTATTCCTGCTCCTTTCCATTCCATTCACTGATCCCAAGAACCTCAAGATGGTACCTCACCATCTCTCTCACTACCTGTGCTGTAGCTCCTTCTCTATACATTGTTCTGACATTCCAATCTTCAACTTGGCATGTGGTACACTTCCCATTGTCTTTGATGCATTGTGGTCAGGTCATGATGCTTGTGTTGGGGATCCACGCTCCTCCCACTTTCTTTTGTTGAATCCCAATGTTGATTGTTTCTGCTACTAGCTCTCTTTCATGGGAGTAGGTATTTGACCTTCTGCCCAATGCCCAGACGAGGTATTAGGGTTTTCTGCCAGGGTTTTCCTTCCCTTATATTGCATTAGTCCAATTGTGCAATCCTTCATCCACCACCCAAGTGTCTCACCCCTTCACCATGCAACCCCAGCATGAGGACAGCTTATGTCTTTTTTATCCCCATTTTAAGAGTGTCTTTGAAAATAGGAAAATTACAGGAGCATATAGTACATCCAGAATAAGAACTTCAGCTATTGTGAATGTAACTTTCTACAGACAGTGTCATTATTTTGTTGTTAACTCAATATCATCCTTTTAGTTGTGGCACTGATTGTAGCAGTAGTACAGGAGTTAGAAAATGAACCCAGTCAGTATCTTCTTATTTGATATGAATTCATCAAGAAATGTTTCTGGTCGTTTTGAACTTTGTGACTAATGCAAGCTGAGCATGAAGCCTTAGCTAAATTGAAGCTATTGATAAGCAGTTTTCCAAAGCCAACTTGTCATATGAAAACTTCATTGCACTGGGTGTAGATAATGCAAGCACCATGATAAGATGAAATAACTCAGTGGTTCAAAATGCTTCAAAGAGGAAAACTCAGAAATCGTTCTTTGTGTTTCTCCATGCCATTTTGGACAAATCTCAACTAGTCATTCTAATGATGCTTTTAGTGCTTTTATCAGCATGAATGTTGAAGATGTACTATTTTCATTGATCTGTACTATTTTCACAGAAAGGTTCTAGATGCAAGGGAGAACTAAACAAATACTTTGAATTTTACAATCAGGTGTAATTTGCAGTATTAAAACATATATCAGAATGTTTGCTGCACCTTGAGAGAATCATAGAATAAGTCATGGCAAAATGTCCTAGCTTGAAGTCATTCATAGGGAGTGAAGAATGCGCTAATGGCCAACTCTGTCGACTGCAAAGTTGGTTTAGTAACCCACTTGTTGAACCAGCTCTGATGTTCCAAGTTAATACAGCACCTCTTTACTCACATTTCAACCAGCAGTTGCAAATAGATCAGCCATTCATATTTTGAAACCAGCTATGGAAATTTTAGTTCTGGGTTCATGCATTTTAAGCCCTGCAGCTATTTCCAATGAACAGTCATTTTTAAGTATTGACCTAGATGACGATAATGTAAGCAAAAATCATTTATCTGTATTTTTGGCCATGAGCACAAGATCTGTACTCAATTGACGTTTACTGGAAGGTAAAGTTTCTGATAACGATTGAGGAAACTTCAATGAGGACGCTTGTCACTATTTTTGACTTTCTCTATCTTGCATCAAATGAATTTTACGTCTCAGTGATCCAACCATGCACAACTCTGTTTTGATTTGCCCTGAAGTGTACTGGGAAGATGTTCATATATAATTAATAAGTATGCATTGAAATTTTTGGAGGAAATTTATGTAGATAAAACCTACAATGACTTCGTTGACTAGCAGACGCTACTGGATTGATTTTCCAAGAGAACCCTTTCAGGAAGCTAATTGTTGAAGGTACTGTTGACAATGTAGAGAATTTCCTTTATAGAATTAACATTGTGGTGGTATATAAACAAGGTGCAGTTACCCCACACTTCATTAAAAAGAGTTAGGTACCTTCCAAAAGTGGTATTGGCGCTTCAACAAAGGAAAGCAGAATTTGAGAGGCTCTTTAGTACAATAAGAAAAAACAGAACAGATTCTGGATCTTCTCCTAAATTAGATAAAACACTGTCATCAATACTTGCCATCCAGAATCAGTGATTTCTTGTTATAGGTTCAGTTTAGACAAGGAAATTATCAGATCAGTAAAATGCTGCTACATCAAAAGCACTAAATAAAAATACTTTTTCTGAAGCAATATATGTTATTGAGTGACATTTTTGGTTGACACTAGTTTTGTGTTGTATTTATGCATATTGTGCTCTTTGTTTCTTTGTGTGAAGACAGTAGTAGGTACTATGGTGATTGAAAAGGCAGATATCTTGAATCGTATGGTGAATTACGTCAGGGGGTTCTTTAATGATACCTGAGGAGCTATGCCTATTACTCCAGACCCTGACAAGGGACATAAAACCAAAGCCTCAGAGCTGCAAGCAGCCCTTAGAAGAATTTGGTGTGGAAAAGCTAGCGGAGGTTACCAACAGGATATATGATAGGGAAGGATTATAAGAGAACTTGGCTAGCTCAATTTTCATAGCCATCCCCAAAATGGCAGGTGCTATAGAATGTGAACTCCATCGGGGAATCAGTCATGTGACCCAAGTGACTTTGAGAATCTTAGCTATTGAGAACAAGGAGTGAGATGAAACCAGAGATAGGAGGTGAACAGTTTGGCTTTGTGGCAGATACTGGAATGAGGAATGCTGTGTTCATCTTCAGAATGACTCCCAAAAGAGTGTAAGAGATGCAGAAAGATGTGAAAATGTGTTTTATTGACTATGTGAAAGCGTTTGATAAGGTTTGAGATTTAGAGTTTTTTGAAGCTCGACATTCTTGGCAAAGATCTTCGCCTTATGCAAAACTAATACTGAGATCAGTCACCATGTGTGCAAATCGGTGGAGAGAGCAATGATAACACACAAGTGAAGCGTGGGGTAAGACAAGTTTGTGTTATGTTTCCAGATCTGTTTAGTTTGTACAGTGAACTGATTCTACGGCATCTGAAACCAGTGAAGGGTTTTCGCCTTGCTAGTAAAAACATAACGAACATCAGATATGTGGATGACACGGTCTTATAGTCAAAATTACAGAAGGATCTTTTGAAACTCCTGGATGTGGTAGTTGAAGAGAGTGCAAAGAACAGTTTGATTATCAACTTTATGAAGACTTAGTGTATGATAGTGTCAACAAGAGAAAGCCAAGCGTGTGTTCTCAGGCTTAATGGTGAGGTCGTCAAACAAGTTTCTCCATTCAATCTGTTTCATCGTAACTTCATCTATTTGGGATACCTAATTACTGAGGATGGTAGATGCGTAAAGGAGACCAAGAAACGTATAGTCCTGGCTAAGTAAGTCTTTTATAAGCTTAAAAACATTTTGAAGAACAAGTTGATAACAATATTTACAAGGCAGCGTGAGCTGAATAGTCACGTTTATCCAGTTTTGAGGTATGGGTCAGAGGCATGGACGATAACATCAGAGTCCAAGCGTAGTCCAGAAAGCCGAGAAACGTAGTTTTTGAGAAGGATGATGAACTTTGCATGGACAGATCAGATCAGTAACTAGGAAGCATTAAGAAGGACGTAAGTCAAGAGGACTCTTATTAAACAAATGTGCATTAACCAACTAAGCTTCTTGCGTCTTGTTATGAGGAAAGAGAAGCAGGGGTAGGAGAAGAAAGGTATGGATAAGCAAGTTGAGGGAACGTTTGAGCGAGAAAGGTGTACATTACAGCGGAACAGAGCTTCTGAGTATGACACAAGTAAGAGGAAAGTGTCTTGACATAATCTCCTACGTCCATAGAGGATAGACAACCTAGAAGAAGATCATTCATTTAAGATTTAGCCTAGAAATAAAGAAAGCTTTAATTTTTCTGAATAAAGAATCAGTTAGCTGAGGCAATTATACCTACGGTTTTGCCGGATGGCTTCTCTAAAACGGTAGATTTGAACTTAGCATAAGATGTTGTAACTCATTAATGTGAAAAAATAAAAGGAAGTTTTACAGTAGTCTTATAACACCTGCTTTTAATTATTTTTCGCGTAACCTCGTCTAAAAGTTATCATATTGCCAAGGAGGACACGTATATAAGTAGTCTAGATTAAGACCCAGTTCTTGAATCAGAAAGCAGGTACCAAAGTATGCTGTAACGTAAACATCTAATCTAATGATACAAGGAGGGGGGTAACAGCTGCAAACGTGTAGGTAACGTTTATGTATTCCACAACAGTATCAAGAACACCGAAATCCTATGAAGAACCTTGGAAATAAAACAACAATTGTCAACAATGACAAACAGTTATTGTCGGAAGTAACCCAGAAACCCAGTGTATTCCTCTGTGGCATATAAATTATGGAGTGGGAGATGTCTGCTCGATACGTAACCGTATATGCCCATGATGGACACAATAGATCTACAGTAGCCCTCAGTGACACTCGTGGTTCCCCAAAACACTGGATAAATAGTAATCTCCGAAACGTGTAATCATATATTCTGGATTTGTAAAAATAACTGACCACAATCCATCTATATAGACAAAGTGCTTTTTGTCTTAATGCTGCATCTGGCGTACGCAGAAATCTCTGTTGTTCCTTTTGAATCTCCACTCCCAATCTTGTATTAAAGTTTGTAACAGCAAAGAAAGATCGGCAAACCCAAGGATATACAATTTTTTTCTCAACAACACACGCCAAAGACTAAAGAGAGAGTTTTTCCATTAATATCCATAATAAAATACACAATTAAATGTTTCATGTTTTATTTAATTTTGTTATTCATTTTGCATGCCACAAAATTGAAAGAGAAAAAGACTTGGCAATTTTCGAGAAAGCACTGACAATCGAAAATTTTGTCATGGTTGTAAACCTACTCTTGACAGAAAGTAACTTATCAGTAAACAATTAGCACCTTCTACCTTCTCATTGTAACGAGAACGTAGGAAACGTAGTATACATATTTGGACATTGAGACAAACCATTAGACCCCTTGAGCTTGCTGCCGACATGAAACAACGTGTTCTCCTCCTACAAACTGAATTAAAGTGCTAGGTGTAGTACTTGGCTCTATGCTATTCTAACCGAGCACAAAATATTGGAAATATTGATTCATCTTAAACAAAAAAGCTAACTACTTTTATCAATTGAGATATTTCCAGAGCTCGTTAATGGAAGAAAAGGAGTATGATCCTATGATTATATTAATTTTTATCCATAATTAAAAGTGTCATAATTTTTTTATGTTTAAATTGAGACGTAAGATTATATGAATACACCCCCTAGTCAACGCTTCACTCATAATAATTGTACTAATGTGTACGGTATTGGTCTTTATCCAAGAAATTATGGTTGCCTCAGTAACTTTTTTCTCTTCATCGACAAATTATTCTTTTCACTAATAGGTGAGTATACTTCTTTGCAAGCCACTAGTAAATGCTGCTCTTAATGGTTTTAATGGGACTCTAATGGCCTACGGTCAAACCGGAACAGGTATGCCACCTCTGAACTTTTTATTTATATTATTTCGAAAAAGTAGTAAAATATTAGTTTCAAAATGTTTCGCCTTACCAAAAGTTGGCCTGTTTTCACCCAGGGCAAGGTAAAAGTAAATTTTTTTTATTGAAAGGGAAAGTAAATTTTGTTTTTATTTCATTACATGAAATCCTCAATATAGGTATGAAAAGAATGAACATGCATCACAAAAAATTCTAATACATTTGTCCGCTGTGATAGGTTAAATGTACCTTTTTGTTCCTATTTTTTTTAAAAATATAACCATGTTGAATGAGTCGCAGTTTGGACAAGGTCTCACAAGTTATTGATATAAAAGCTTTTACATGTTATAAGTCTAAAGTTTTTTTGAGCATACAACTCACTTTAAGCCCAGAAAGAGCTTACGACACATGTCTTGATAAAGCTTCTGTATCAATAGCTTTCACTGAGTCCATAAAATAAAGAACTTTTTAATTTCTCGAAACTTTTTAAACGGTTGAAAATATGGAAGGTCTTTTGAAGGTGCAGGGTTTGGTATAGGCATGTCATTTTTGCTTTTTTTTTTAAATAAGCCTGTTTATGAAGGGAGTGGAGGAGACAATGATTACATACTTGCATCATTGTCGTCATTACACTTCCATCCGCACCACAAATATCATCAACAACTGCAAGAATTTCATATTGTATTATTTTCATAACTCAGATCAAGCAGAAAAGTGGTATTATATTCAGCAAAGTTAAATCCTTATCCCTATCTTTACAGTCTCTTTTATTATGGTTGAGTTCAGTTTTTAAAACACTCTCTAGCAGTTATTAAACCATCAGAACTATGCTCGTAACCATCATCAACGTTATAAGCAATAAATTTATATATTACCAGCTTTGTTTTGATATCCATTATTACAGTTATTTTATCACAGTCTATCAAGAAATGCATGACGAAAAGCTAAGTGTGCGAGCAGTAAAAGTGCGTACCGTATTTTTATACCGTGAACTAAATACAAAATAGGTAATCTTGAAAGAAATCCGGAAGATATGCCTATAATGAAGAGGAAGTAAGTAGGTTTACATAAGAACTAAAGATTCATTAAAGACTGCTGAAGTAATCAAATCGTTATCTAGAAGTTCGAAAAATAAATTAGAGAAAATCAGCAAAAATGCATGCCCTAGCTATCAAAGCAACTAGTTATTCCTAAATCTGGGATAGCTACAACGGCAATATCTTTGATAAAGCAACACTAGCCGCATTGTGATCACTATTTATATCATTATTGTTGATACTGCGATTTTTGTATTTACATCCTTCGTAATGTCGTGATAAGAATTTCAAGAGTAATGAAGTGAGTTCCTTTTTTTGTTTACTCAAGCCTGTATCTGTTGTCATACCTCGTCAGTCTTGATCTAAATTTTTTAGATCAGTCTATTAAAAATGAAAGATTAACGAAAGCCATTTCCGTTTTTGACATAGGAGGTGCCTATGACTTTGTGCTTTACAGAAATCTATGTCACTGAATGTAATTTATAACTCGAAAATCTGAAAGAAAGTAGACACGATAGGCGCTACTTATAAAGCACAAGCAAGTATTGCCGCGCTTCTACATCTTCGTATTTTCCTGAAACTGAGTTGAATATAGACCTAATGGGCACCCATCCATGTATTAAGTGAAGTTTAGAGGGGTTTTTTATTGACACTTCTTTGCTCAGTAATAAAATAAAAAAATAAATAAAATACTAGACTCGCGCTAACAGACTGAAGATTTTTAGTCTTGTTTTTAATATCTTTTACTCATTATGAATACTGGAGCTATTCATTCTGTTTTATCACTCTTAAAAATTCTGCAGATTTGAGTATGGCAATTAAAATAAATTATGTCTATATATGAATCGTAAATTTCAGGAAAAACACATACTCTCATGGCATCAGATGGAATCACCACAAATGTAATTAACCGATGCTTTGAGAGAATAATTCAAGACAAAGAAAAAGACTACAAGGTAAACTTTGATACCTTTCTCATAGGTATTCTCTTTTCACTCAGGCCACTGTTCAGCTATACAAACTTCATTTACTTTTCTTACTTTAGTGTCAGTATCGGTTTCCAAAACTAAGTCATAGCAAATTTACTTGTCTAGCTTCATGGTATTCTGAGCACGTTACACAATGTAACATGGATTTTTTTTCTCCTTAATTTTGTGCTGATATTTATTTTGATGGCAACAATTTTTAGATCCAGTTACACATGCTTTTCTCTCCCTTTAGATAACGTAGGTTCACAGTTTTTTGGGGCCTATTCGACTGAGTTTTTATTACATATATGAATTCACTTTAAAACGACGATGAATTGGTGTTGAGGAATTACAATATTTTTCAAGTTTTTTTATATTTTTTTTATTTCAATGTCAATTTTCCGCAGTAATTGGGACTCAGACGGTGCCCTTCACAGGGACTTGGGTTTGGCAGTAAGGAATTTCTTGGCAAGATGCCCTCACTGACGCCAATCAATGGCTTTTTCTTTTGTGAATTTCCAAAGTTGCCCGCTCGGGGAATCGAAACCCGAATTCTTGGTTAAGGTGCAGTTGCACTAACCATTAAGCCACGACTCTTCAATATTTTTAAAGTTTCTTCTAAAAATTGAGAAATGGAACGGGGAAAGTGTTGACAGGATTAGTGATTCCAGGGGGTTTTTATTTGGATTTTGTGTTGTTTGGGGGAGGGGGGAGTTGCACCAATGTGAGCCAGTAACCAAGTAAAAGTTGCCTTATTCCTTATTCGATCAAATATTTTTCATTTTTATTGTACAGAGCAATGTTAATAAGAAAAGCTAAAGGAAAATAACAGTTTTGGTCAAATGTATTCAATCCAATGTCTAAGGATTTTTTTAGCTATACGCTCTCATAACTACGGTATCAATGCTATACTTTTTCATTCAGAACATTTTTGCACTCGATTCTCCATTTGTTAACCTATTATTTATTCTGATCGCTGCCCTTAAATATCTTATCTAAACCATAGCTATGAGTACAGAAAATAAGTTTAAGCGATTAAAGGCCTTTGAGGTATTTTTCATTAATGCACCTTAAGGTGGAGGCCCTTAATCAAGAAATATTGCATTCACATTATCTACAATTTATGTACTTTTTACCCATGGTATTTAGCTGATTGGGGGTTTCTTACACAATACGGTTAAACCGGGGATAATGAGGATACGTATTTAAGAATGTGGTTGGAATGCTTGTAACTGACATTAATTGTCATTTATTGATTAATATAATACAAGGGACCTTTAGTATAAAATTGGCTTAAATTAAAGCGCTTACATAAAAAGAGCAATTAGTCAAGGGAACCCCCCCCCCAACTGATTGAATACGATGGTTCCACGTCAAATTCGTATACTGATCCAATGTAAAGGAATTCACCTGATCTGTTGTTGAGGCTCCCACAATTAGAGGATTGGAAAATCCTAATTGATTTGCATCATTGCTTTAAAAAATGCAATTTATTTGACGTCAGCAATTGTAAATTTTGTATTTATGATCCAGGTCAAAGTATCATACCTACAAATTTACCAAGAAAAAATCTACGATTTGTTAAATGCCAGCAACAAAATTGAACTATGCCTTCGAGAAAGCCCCAAGAGTGGTATGTACCATTAATTTAAAAAGATTTTCTTTTCATTGAAACTAATTGTATGAGTTATAAAACCTTAATGTTATTTTGTTTGTTGTCTTCCTTTTATTTTGCTGTAATGATATGGCTTGCTAATGTTATACTATACATTTTTATTCTTGTTTATAGTATGTCATAATTATATAATAGCTACCTTCAAACATCAAAGTTTGTAATTCACAAAGTGGATAATAGGGGGGAAATAATAATTTAGGGAGAGGTACATTTAAGTAGCATAATATTTTCTTATTTTCCTCTGGTTTTTAACAATCTTAATTTTCTTTTTCTTTTTCTTTTTCTTCTTCTTTCTCCTTTTTTTTCTTCAAGCTTTTTCCCTTTTTCACTGTTTAATCCTAATGTCCTTTTCATGTGCTTTGTGTGATTTTAAGCTGCAAAGATATATACCGGAGATGTTATATAAGTACAATACGCGTTTCCCTAATTCTATGATGTAATCTAAGCCTCGCTTTCAAAACGAGACCCGTATGGACAGATATTAAAGATTGCGACAGTAGCTCCTTAAAAAAGTAAACAAACTACTTCATTGTGAGTTGTATTTAAGAAGTTAGAAATATTACAAACCTTTTAGAAGAAAACATATTATTTATTTCCTAAACTACTGTTAAATCAAGAACATGCTTAATATTAATTCGAGTTTTTTTCCACCAGAAGAAGTGACAACAGGAGGACGATCAATGTACTGCTGTGTACCTGAATGTGGAAGTTCTTTTTATAATAGTAA
>RDPX01000004.1:1866798-1929486 GCA_003991215.1 Morbakka virulenta
CATATTTTCATCATCATCGTATTCGGACGTTAAACCGAATACGATGATGATGAAAATATGTGGGTGATAAAAGAATTATTGACATTAAGGTCAAGTGTTTTTCCGTAGAATACATTTTTTTTCAATACATCAAATTTTGTGAAGTCGCCATGATAAATTATAGATTTTGCTGCATTCCTACGACCAAATGCTTACAGATTTATTGTTGATTCTAATGTTTATCAAAAAGACAAGCTGACTGTACAAAGAGCCACAGTTTGTTAATATGATCTCTTTCTCTTTGTACATTAGAGCAGTACATATTAAAAACCAAAAATTGTTTGTAAACAGCAATGATTCCAGCGTAAATGTGCTTTATCATTTATGTCAAGGGGTGTACGTTGAAAATTTAACCGAATATGTGGTACGGACACCAGTTGAAGTTCAGACACTCATAGCAACAGGGCGCCGGAGACTCATTTTTGCAGAAACGAAGATGAATCGAACATCAAGCAGGTAACTGCATCAACCCTTACTTTTACAAAATAAATTGATTTTCTACTCTCGTAGAAAGACAGAACTCAAACAGCTTTTTTTACTTCATTTATTTGTATCACTTTTATTTGTATGAATTGGGATTTTTTTTTAAAATATGCTGTTTTACAAAACTGAAGAGTTTGCTGTATTGTGAGTCCAACGGAATACAAAAGACTTTCCAGCTAGCGGGCATACATTTGTGTTGTCATGGCTTTCTATTTTATCCTTCTTGATGTATTTGACTATTTGTCAAGCGGTGTTGCTCTCGTTTTATACATTTTTTCTTGGTATACCTTTGCCAAATTGTTATTCGCTAAAATTTTGCTTTTTATCTTAGTATAGTTAACTAAATTATCTTATAGCCATTGTAAATAAAAACGAAAGGGTTGAGATAACTATGGACTTTTAAGAATTGCATATACAAAGATTAGAATTATTACAACTGATCAGAAAATTCTCCAATTCAATAATCTCTGCAAATTTTTGCACAAGTTTAAAAAAATGAACTGTGTTAATTGTGAATATTATCTTTTTTTGTCATGTTAAAGTGTCATGTGATAACTACCCAAAATAAGTATATGGCTTGTATGTGTGTTGCGTACTTGAACATGGAACTATATAAAAATCATATTTTGTTAGATGTTGAGACTTTAATGTTGGTGGAGAAAGCAATTAAAAGTAGTACGTCCAGGAATATATCAAAGCTCGAATCAAAGACCCATAAATAAAAATTTAATTATACATGCTCTTCTACCAGCGCTTACTTATTGTTGAATTTTAACAACCAAATGGAAAGATTTAGTGGAATACCATAGTTATTTGATTTACCACACCCTACTCGAATAAGCGCACCGTTTGGAACCCAAAAAAGTTAATCAGCACACTCCCTCAATTAAGCAATTAAGCGCACCCTCTTTGGCAGATTTCCTTTTCAACAATCACACCCTTTTTTCAAAGTAAAAAAGTGAAGGTCAAGAATAAAAGCACTAAAAAAATATATTTTAGCGAGTATATTCTATTATGTTTTTAACATCATGTGCGTAAATCACAATGTTCATATGTTTACAGACATCTTTGTATTTGTCAATTTCACTTTTGAACTTGATGAATGTCGACATTGATATTTTAGACATTTAGTGCTTTGTAAGTTTACTTCGTAATGTTTGTACTGATAAAAATATTTTTGACATTTAGTGGTTTATAAGTTGACTGACGTTTCCAATAAGCGCACTTCCTCAAATACGCGCACCCCCTGAATAATTGTACCCTTTAGAATCCCCAGAATTATTTAAGCGCACAGTGCGCTTTATCGAATAATTACGGTAAGCAGCTTCCTAGCTTGTATTGTGGCTTTATTATATGTATACGTCGCAAGAACTCCTTAGATTAAAGCTATTAAATAACATACTAGAAAAACGAACTCATCATATCTTATAATTTGAAGGTCGCATGCGGTGTTTCAGATGACAATTGAACGAATGCTTAAGAAAGACAAGAAGGAAGGAAAACATGACCATATAACTGAGAGTGAAAGTAGGTAACCCCCTTTACTGTTTATAGGTAATTTTCACTTCATTGCGCTGGTTAGTAATTTTCATTGATACAATAATAAGATGCTCTGGTCGTTAAAACGTTCTTTACGATAAAACCAATTATTTTATCCTCTTCCAAACTTTTTTTATCAATATCTTCCTGCCATAACTAAAGAAGAGTTCTATACGATGGAAATAGTTAGTATTACGTGAAGTAAAAATATATTTATATGAGAAAAGGCTCCAAATGAGTATGTAGTTTTAACAAATGATAATGTGAGCTAAAAAAATGCATAGTGATAATCCAAAACCTATATCTTACAATAATGAAATTTATCTGCACATTGCTAATTTTCAGTAATCAAAAAAAAAAAAGAATTAATCGCGAACGTTTTTTCGTTTTCTTGTATTTTTATATCAGATATTGAATTTAAATGTATGTATCTAAACAAATACAAAAGCCATTTCAATGATTATTTTTTAGTAGTTTTGAAATATTCTGATTTAATTTTGTTTTGGTTATAACTAGACAGGCCAACAAACAACACCCAACAACAACAACACCCAAAAATACCACTCAGTATGGGTTCAATTTTTTATGATACAAATTTCTGAAGTGAACGTCAGAACTAATCCATTGAAGCAACAGAAATCAAAAACACTTTTTGGTATTAAACAATTACATAAAATTTTTATTTTGGTAATTCCAATATAGAAAAGTGAAAAATGTGTTTGCACCGAACGGATTCGTATCTATGTATTACATTATTTTCATTATTTCAGTGTTAAATACGAATTAATTATTTATTCATTCACATTTATAAGTAAAAGTGCATCTTATTATATGTCTTTTTAATTATCTTTAAATAATCAGGATAGGGCCTTGGGCGTAATTTTCATGTCATTTTTTTTCATCGATTTACTGCATTTCGTGCCTTTTTATTCCGTTGCATTTGTTGTTGTATTATTATTTTCTCTGCTTATGTAATATATTTAAAGTGTATCCGAAAATTTTGATTAAAGGAAGCTGAAAAAGTACACTGGTCAAATATTATTAATGAAACCAGCAAAAACCACCGGGAAAAAGTGAGGAAAAATAAACTACTTTATTTTTTAAGAAATTATCGATACCGATAAGTTAAGTTATTGGTCACGTGGCAAGAAGGACGGATATTGGACATGATATATTAGCAGGAATGGTAGAAGGAAAATAGAAGAATAGGAAGATTGAAGGCAAGAAAACATCAAATAGATGACTGGAATAACAATGCCTCAGATGCTGAAAAATTCAAGAGACAGGGAAAAGTGGAGGAGAATTGTTGGGCGTGCCACGGCCGATCATGATATGTAATGATCCTTCCATTTTATGATGATTATAACTTGACAAAAAGCGTTTGCTTTTGTTAAAAATTCCAAATAAATATTAATTAACTAGAGGTTTCATGTTCTTTTTTAATTTGGCAAACGTCGACTAAAGAAACCCTCTTTTTCCGCAGAAAAATTATGTTAAACTTTACTCCGTAGGCAAGAAAACAACAAGAAGAAAGTCATTTGAAGAGCAGGTATAACTTTAGTAATTTTTCTGTTGTTTGCGTAATGCGGAGCTCACTGCGCTTGCGTAGTTTGAGCACTCTGACAGGATCCCACAGTAACTCTTTAGGCTGTGTTTGCTCCGGCAACATGGCCAGAGAGTTATGTCTCAGAAGCTCTGTGCTGCACTGATGAGCCCACAAAGGGCGAAACAGTACTGTCTGCAGATTGAGTAATTTTTCTTCTCAAGATTAACACTATTTTCCCAAAGTATATTTCTATTTATAAAAATAAGTGTACTGTGCATTCTGCAAGACTGCTAGAGCTTAAGAACATCTAGTAGAACAGTTTTAGAAATATTAAAATTTGATACCTTACACTAAACCAGGATTACCACAAGCATTAATTAGGATGATTTAAGGATCCCATAGACATTTTCTGTGTATTTTCCTATATTTTATCCTCCGTATTTTTATGCCATTTCCAACAGTTTGTACCTTCAAATGCCTTCATGTTAAATTCCAACACTATTTCATATTCAATACTCTTCATCGGTTATGGTTTCCCTATTGATAGCAAATATTCTTTGCTCTTTGTTCTTTCAAATGTCATGAAGGATATAAACGAGGAAAACGATAGGTACCAACGTTGTTTTTTTCTGGGGTTGGTAGACAGGTTTCATTGATAACGAATATCGAGACTGCAGATCGATTTTTTCCATAAGTCTAGCTATCAATGAACCCGGGAAAGGTGTGTTGCAGACAGACNTATTGGACATGATATATTAGCAGGAATGGTAGAAGGAAAATAGAAGAATAGGAAGATTGAAGGCAAGAAAACATCAAATAGATGACTGGAATAACAATGCCTCAGATGCTGAAAAATTCAAGAGACAGGGAAAAGTGGAGGAGAATTGTTGGGCGTGCCACGGCCGATCATGATATGTAATGATCCTTCCATTTTATGATGATTATAACTTGACAAAAAGCGTTTGCTTTTGTTAAAAATTCGCAATATATATTAATTAACTAGATGTTTCATGTTCTTTTTTAATTTGGCAAACGTCGACTAAAGAAACCCTCTTTTTCCGCAGAAAAATTATAGTTAAACTTTACTCCGTAGGCAAGAAGACAACAAGAAGAAAGTCATTTGAAGAGCAGGTATAACTTTAGTAATTTTTCTGTTGTTTGCGTAATTCGGAGCTCACTGCGCTTGCGTAGTTTGAGCACTCTGACAGGATCCCACAGTAACTCTTTAGGCTGTGTTTGCTCCGGCAACATGGCCAGAGAGTTATGTCTCAGAAGCTCTGTGCTGCACTGATGAGCCCACAAAGGGCGAAACAGTACTGTCTGCAGATTGAGTAATTTTTCTTCTCAAGATTAACACTATTTTCCCAAAGTATATTTCTATTCATAAAAAGAAGTGTACTGTGCTTTCTGCAAGACTGCTAGAGCTTAAGAACATCTAGTTGAACAGCTTTAGAAATATTAAAATTTGATACCTTACACTAAACCAGGATTACCACAAGCATTAATTAGGATGATTTAAGGATCCCATAGACATTTTCTATGTATTTTCCTATATTTTATCCTACGTATTTTTATGCCATTTCCAACAGTTTGTACCTTCAAATGCCTTCATGTTAAATTCCAACACTATTTCATATTCAATACTCTTCATCGGTTATGGCTTCCCTATTGATAGCAAATATTCTTTGCTCTTTGTTCTTTCAAATGTCATGAAGGATATAAACGAGGAAAACGATAGGTACCAACGTTGTTTTTTTCTGGGGTTGGTAGACAGGTTTCATTGATAACGAATATCGAGACTGCAGATCGATTTTTTCCATAAGTCTAGCTATCAATGAACCCGGGAAAGGTGTGTTGCAGACAGACCAAGCTGGCGAGCTCGAGCGACGGTCGTATGCAGCACAGGGTACAAAGAGAATTAAGTAAGTAAGTAGTTTTAGAAAAATGTACAACTCAAACTCTTTAAATATATTGAAAGTGAGTATTATGAAAAGGTGAAAAAGAAAACAAGTGGAAAACTCAAATAATACCTCAATCGGTATTGAAACCAGTGCCTATTACTTCTATGAGTTTTATTCCATTTACTAGATAAGCTCTTCGCGCTACGTTGTAAATAATATCATTTTCACAATTTATAAGTTTCAATTAGACTGCGTCACTCAATATCCAGATCCCATTTCTCGCAAATAACACTAGGATTACTATTGAAGTACTGAACAAATATTAATACAGGTAAAACTCTTTCAAAAATATGCAAAATAATACTTCTATCAATATGTTAAAAGCGCTATCACATCAATGTATATGGCTTAGCTGAGCTGGCTTGTAGCAAAAGTCGTCTTTCTGTGAGACCATCGGCTCCATGTCCTTGTTTGATGAAGAGATCGACGGCAGGGACCTAGGGTAAGAGTACTGTATTCAAGTGAAAGGAAAATCAAATTATATGAAAATACAACTAACTCCTACTCTACTGCGCAATGTTTATTTGTGGTTTTCAGACTAGACTTTCTACTCCTCTACACACTTTTTAGATATATCATAAACACAATTAATGGGCAAAACAATTGTAATAAAACAATAAAACGTATTACAAACGACGAGGCATATTATATTTAACAAATGGAATAATAATTTTCTATTTCAAAATTAAGCTAATAATTTAATCCTTTTTTGAATTTTTTAAATTGGCTTTGGGTTAGTCATTCTCCATCATTGCCATGTCAACCTTTATCATAAAACAATTGAATTTACTGTCATAATGTTCATAGGGTTGAAAAACCCCCAGTATTACTTTGTTTTGTCTTCATGTTATTTTGCGACACAAAGAGTACAAGAGAAGGTAAACGACCCTTGTCTTTTTCCCCCTAAAATTAATATTCTTTTATCAGTCACTCAGTTTTACATTACGGCAAGACATCGATTGTATGCATTATATTTATATATATATATATATATATATATATATATATATATATATATATATATATATATGGNAATGGAATAATAATTTTCTATTTCAAAATTAAGCTAATAATTTAATCCTTTTTTGAATTTTTTAAATTGGCTTTGGGTTAGTCATTCTCCATCATTGCCATGTCAACCTTTATCATAAAACAATTGAATTTACTGTCATAATGTTCATAGGCTTGAAAAAACCCCAGTGTTACTTTGTTTTGTCTTCATGTTATTTTGCGACACAAAGAGTACAAGAGAAGGTAAACGACCCTTGTCTTTTTCCCCCTAAAATTAATTTTCTTTTATCAGTCACTCAGTTTTACATTACGGCAAGACATCGATTGTATGCATTATATATATGGCTTTTTTCACCCAGTGAGTATTATGTTACTAAATAACTTTGCGTCAAATAGAGGGGATTCGAAAATGTAAACCCTATGAACTACAAGCAAAGAATCAAACCACCTGATCAGCAAAGCTCATTCATTTGTAAGCTCATATTAAAAGTAATTTAATAGCTTTCGTCACCCCTATTGGAAAAAGATAAAATTTAATTCAATTGATTCTTAATTGCGCTTTGTCTTTTTAACCCTTTTTTGTGCCAGGAGATTTAGATACTCAACAGACACATACAGTTTGTAGACATTCTCAGAAAATTGAAAATTGGCTTTGGGTTAGACCAACGATATTAGAACTCCTGACCCATCTAACAAAGAACAGAGGGTGAAACCACATAGCCACAAGAGGCCATTGATTTAAATTTTAACGGTTCAAATTACTGAAACAAAAACTTTCATCACTCTGATTGTTCTTGTTGTTAGGTGGCATCAAGGCTCTTCCAGCTCCTGGCGACCTTACAGATTGAGTACTTTCTAAGTATTAAGATCATGTTCGTGTTGCCACATTTACTGAAGCAATTTACCAGTTGCCTCTTTTTCTCCACCAATGTACCATATTCTTTGCGTCTCTTCTTCTTACTCCTGAAAATTTGCCTAGAATTATTGTCAGGGTTGTAAAAGCTATGGGTTTTCCACTTAGAATGTGAAAACAGGATTCTTCGGAAGGTCGAAAGGAGAAAAAGTTTACTTTGAAATTATGCTGCTGACGAAGGCTATTGAAAATTCCATGGACAGGAAAAAGAACAAAAATATCAGTAATAGAGGAAAAGTAGCAAGAAATATTAAAAGCTATTAGTATTACTCTCCTAATTCATGAGGAAAAGCCATATTCAACTCAATTACTTCTTTCATGTATTTTCCCATTTAAAAATCTAATTAACGAAATTGTTTTCTGTCCTTTATTTGTGTGTATTACACACACACACACACACACATATATATATATATATATATATATATATATACATATATACAGCTGAGAAAGATAATTACATGTTTGCTTATAATTTTTATGATATTTCTCCTCAGACGGATGACTCTTACACTCTAGATGTGGCTGGCCTTGACAATGATGTCTTAGTTCGCGGAAAGATTCATTTGTGAGTACTTCTAAGTATTTCTTATAGCACTTTGTTTTATACCTTTTAATCTGTACGCAATAAGATTACATTAGAATTTCTAATATGACCTTATACACAAGTCACGTTTTATCTTTATTACGGTTGGACTAGATAATTTATTTTCTCTGTAAAAGTCTTACTTTGTTGTATGCATCTTACAAATGTATGTCTTTTAGTTGATCCGTTGAAGGAATTCCAGTGCCCTGTGCAAAATAAACTCTGGACCCTCTTGTTACCTCGTGGATATGCACGGTAGAGAATTTTTGAGACATCAAGATATGCAGGTGATTGAGTTACGCATTTATTCAATAACCTGTTGGGAGATCGAAAACCAAACGGTTGATGTTGTTTTACAGTTATTACTGAAATCGTTAGCTTATTCTGTGTATACAGGAAAGCTACCTTGGTTTATCGATGAGGGACCCCAGAGATTAAATTAGGCAGGGTTTGTGTTGAATTTACTCATGTCCATCCCACCTATTCATCATCGTGGTGACTAATGCTAGAGACAAAGGACATCCGCACCGCTGTGTTTAGACCCTTACCAGATATATCTTTCACATTGTGACGGGGAAAAAACCTTTAAGGGATGTTGCCTCCAAAGATGAATATCACTTGCGCTTTAGATAAGTGTACAAATAAATATTTTTTCTATCTATTTAACTTTTTCTTCTTAGATGTGACCTTGCTGGAAGCGAGAGGGTAAAGAAGACACAAGCGTCAGGAGAACGGTTATCGGAAGCACAGCATATCAACTCGTCTTTACTTGAACTTGGGTATGTGAATTGAGTATTTACTTGGCTGATGGAAGACAGTCATGAATTTTCTTATCTTCCAGACATTTGTTGTTGACACATCTATATTATTGATGTAACAATGGAAGTTGAAATTTCCTTGTGGAAGCTGTGATAAGGCAGGCTGTTTATGTCAAATCAAGGTTTTCAATCAGCGACCCTTACTTTTTTAGGCGCTGAAAGCCACCAGCAAAATTGAACAACCTATATTTGAAGTATTACAGGTACCTTGAGATAGAAATGAAATGGTTTTAACAGTTGTATTAGAAGAGAATGTGTTGAGAATAAGTATCGTTTGGCAGTACCTAAAGTAATGTATTGTATTGTGAAATATAGACTAGTAAAAAAGCCCTTTTCTTTCAAACTGTTTATGGCGCCAATAAGAGGGACAGGTAGTCGACCTTCCATTATTTGTTGTTTGCAAGGACATATATGAATGCGTCCAAGAGATCATAAAAGTATGTGACCTATTCTGATATATGACTCTGAGCAATGAATCATGAGAAAGAAAGAAGGACGGCTGTTAGGCGACAAAGATAAAAATTCTCGGGTGAATTAAAGGAGTGACAGGCGTGGAGAAGATATCTGTAAAAGTACGAAGTGAGAGCCTGATACGGAGATGGATGAAAGAAGGAGAAGGGGAAGAGGAAGACCAACACTGCAATGGATGGACAATGTAAAGCAGCGGGTGAAATCAATTGGCTTAAAGAAAAAGGACAGTCGTGTTATGTGGAGGAGCAAGATATTGGTCACCGGCTGGATAAGAGAGACGAAAATGTTGATGATGATGATGATGATGATGGTGATGATTTTGGTCGTAGTGGTGGTAGTAGCGGTGATGATGGTGTTGGCTCAGTCATAGAATTCTTGTTTCCAATACGAGTGAGTGGAGTGTAATGCCCAACCTGAAACTCCTTTTTCTCTGTTACAGACGTACATAAAAAATGTATATTTCTCACAAATTTATCTTTTACTGTGGTGCAGACAATAGCACTCTGTATTTTAATTATGCAATAGATATATTTATTTTTCATAATTAATATGTAAAAGGAACATGGACTGGGAATAACAAAAAGCTTTATTCCACACAGAGGAAAAAATGATGACAGCCTTCAACAGCCCTTAATTATTTGAACCAAGTAATTTTTTTACCAGTTCACTGAATTGTGAAAATTTCCTCCGGCAGGGACATAAACAACAATAGTATAGAGTACGCCTCGTGTCAAAAAGTTGTCTTCCATTTTTGTGAACAAGGTACAAGCCTTCCTTACATTTAGGACATCATATATATACTGTTATCACAGGACATCTGTGGTAACAGTATATATATGTACATAGGGTATATATGATATGACTGAAGATACATCCTGTAAAAAAATTCGTATATAATGATATAATAATAATAATAATATTTTATAAGTAAAAATTACAGTTTAAGTCTGTATATCATATATATATATATATATTTATATCCCTCTCCCTCTTTCTCTTTGCAAAACTCCTACGTATTTATTAGCATAAAATCAGTAAAAACTCATGGTACAGCTATGACACAGACTGAATTAGTTAAATTTTAGGTCTTTTTCGTTTGTTTGAATAACAGCTTAAACTAAGGGAATGGCAGGCATTATCTTGGTTTGACGATATTCCAAGAAGTGTCGTACCAGATTGCCTCACCGCTGTTCGAACCTCTGATGTCCCGATATCTTGACTGTCATTGTATTTTTTCAAGTTTACCGTGTTAATCTTCACCTGGTCTACCTGTTTTTAGCTATCTAGCTGTCTACCTATCTAATCAAAACCAACATTTTTGATTGGCCTGAACTGATACTTTTCTTTTCACTTTAATTTTTGCTGAATGCAATTAAAGCAATGTTATTCAAGCTCTGGCAGACGAGAAAAAGACACACATTCCTTTTCGTAATTCAGTATTAACAAGACTGCTACAAGAAAGTCTTGGAGGAAATTGCAAAACAAGCTTAGTTGTAAGAGAACTTTTTTGCATTTTTAAATTCTCGAAATTATTGCTGGGTATCATTACGATATTGTTTTTCTGCTGTACTTGTTGTTTGTTTGGTACATCTTACTTAATTGTTATGGAAATTTATGCTATATAATCATACTGCTTCTTCGTCTTATTAATCAAAGTACCTTAATCTGGAATTATCATTAATAAAACAATAAATAATTTGCCGTGTCCTCCTGCTCTTTGATGAGATCCTGTTGGGAGTTGTTTCTATAATTTTACAGTTTCCAGCCAATGTCATGCATTTATCACCCATCGACCTCTGTTAACTGTTTGCAGAAAATTCTTCCACCTGAATGTCACAACTTGCCAGAAAATCAAATTTTTGAACGTCATTTTAAACAAGAATTACTTGTTAATTGCTTGAAAGTAAATCGAAAATTGGTATTTTCAAAATAAATGAGATCCTACGAGGAAATAGTTTCAACATTTCACTGTTTCTGAAGATCAAATCTGTTTATATATGCCAATTTACAATTGGTACGAATTGATGTTGCAAATCCACGACTGGACATCTAAACATACGCAAAATTTATTTGGCAGACCTACATTCTCTTTTGCAACTAGTCGCAGTTAGGCGAACTAAAATAGAGCTTAACTTACAGGAAATGATCCAACGGAAAAAACATTTTCATACTTTAACCTGCATTTGTAGATTGGCGGGACCCATGCATGCTCACTTTAAAACGGTCATTTCAATTTTTTTCGTTTTTGTTTTTCAAAAATTTTGAAGAAAAGCTTAACCAAAAAAGAAGTTTTGCTTTTGAAATCTGGTTTATTTAGAGTTTTAAAAATTTGCTGACGAATTTAAATTTCATTTATTGTGATCATGGCGACAAAATGTAAACCACATTAGGTTATTTTTAGCTAATTGATGGAATGCCCTGGAGCAATGACGATGGAGAGTAATTGTCCCTTTTGTCGACATTGTGCACATGTGAAACCAAAAATTTGATTGGCCTGACAAATATTTGAGAAATCTAATTAATTTAAAGTAATATAATAATTATTATATTATAATGATTATTATTATATTGTAATAATTATTATATTATAATCATTATTATATTATAATAATAATTATTATATAATAATTATTATATTATAATCATTATTATATTATAATAATAATTATTATATAATAATTATTATATTATAATCATTATTATATTATTATAATAATTATTATATAATAACTATTATATTACTTGTTATGTTAATAATAATTAACATTATTTAGAGATATGCGGGCTGCTGGTGCGAGGGATGCTGATGTGGAGTGCTATACTTTTCCCTGTCGTAGAAGCCTGTGGACTGACTGGGTTGTCATTGACAGATTGTCACAATGAATTGTGATAAGCACAATACGGTCCAATAATAAATACTAGCATATTTGCGATTGGATTTTTTTCTTAGAACAGCCAGACATCTACTTTTTTTGAGTCAGCACATCTGCTGTGATTAATAAACAAAAAATGATGTAAACAGAATTTCATTTTGAAAGTATTAAAACTCTATACTAATTGTTTCCTCGCATTTTCATGACATTCTCTTTTCTATTGTGCTATGTAATATTTATCTAAATCATTGTATCTACGATATGAATATGAATTTAAATAGCAGGAAAATTGAAGGTCTTGCAAGGAATGTGTTCCTGTTTTTGAGTTTCGCATTTCACTTGCCCTGATGATTGTAACAACAAGAAAGGTATCCACAATATGTAAAGTGAAAAAAAATTAAAACTTTAACTGAAATTTGATCAATTATAGAACATACGTAAAGTTGAAATATTCTCCGTTGTTAAATGCTAAAATTAAATACAAATCTAGCTATTTATGGAATAATCTTTACTAATAAATAATTGGGTAGAGAACTCTCTGCTCACCAGTTTACCTACTTGGAGGTTTCTGCTCTTAAAAAATTCCCTAATATACTTTAATATATCTTCTCTTTTTTATTATTATTTTATTAATTTGTGACAGTGTCGTATTTATGATTTTATTGTTGATTTCTTTGTAAGTGTGTAATTAGCTTAAACATACATGAGAGAATTTGGAATAAATAAAGTTAAAAGTGAAATGAACTATATTTTTATAATATTGCCGTTCATTTTTTGTCGCTGAACGACTTCAGATTCCTAACTGAATACGTGCTCTCATTTTCCTCTTGATTTGTAATAATATCCTTATAAGTTTACATTCTGTGTGAAAAGAGTGATTTTTGATTTTGCATATGTTTTCTGAATTATTCTGGATTTGTGTAGACACAGGCATGTCCAGACTAATTCATAAAACATAAATCAGATAATGTGAAGGAGGATACGAGCTACTTCAGCGTGCATTAGAAAGAGGCCATGGAAAGAGAGACCTAGAGGCGGAAGACTCGGACGGCTGACCCTGTAATGCGGGATCAACAGCCATAAAGGAGAAGAATAATAAGAATATGTTTTCTGAGATATGGCTAAGGGAATGATAAAACCAATTTTTGAGGAGTCTAACAAGAAGTAACCTTTTTAATGAAGAGTCCTCTGACCTTTGCTAATTATGAACTTCGTATATACGCTCTGTACCAAGTTTTTTGACCTTTGTTTTAGCCATTCTCAATGTTTGAAAATTGGCTTTGCAGCAGTGGAATTTTCTGTTTAACAAGTTTTCTATACTATGTTTATTGTTCCTGTTTTTTCTACAGTATTAATGATATGCGAGCTGCGAAAGTGGAAATAACTTATTTATTTAATTCACCTAATTCGTTTAATATCAGTTTCTAATGTGATATAATTTGCCTTCAACAGGTTTGTGTATCTCCATCACTTAGAGATATAAGCGAAACAAAATCAACTCTTAATTTTGGATCAAGAGCCATGAAAATTACTAATACAGCTTACATCAATATGGAGGTATAAAGATTAATTGTATTAATAGTATGCTTAAATATTTATTAAGTGAGAAAATGAGGCATTACTACAGTATCGTCGCACAGAATTTATTTCAAAAAGTAAACCCAAGACATAAAAGAAGGTAAAATTTTAACTTAAGTCCATCGGACCTGCTAGTCTAGTGATATTACTCTCTTTGTAGTACGAAAGGTCGCGAGTTCAAAGCCCTCTGGCTTCGTGCAAAGCTAATGTTGTCAAGTACTTTCAGACGTAAGACAAAAATAACAATATAAATATAATTATATGTACGTTACTTGTATATATGTGTGTATTTATCTAACTTTTTATTAATTAACTCATGTGATGTTAGTTCAATTAAATACTAATTGGCTGAGGTTTAACATATTCTCATTTAACAGGATTTTCAAAGAAGTAACTTTACCTTTAATCTCTTCGTGCCAAGAAGTACGCAAGGCTATGAAATCATTCCTCCACCAGTGCCGGTTTGCAGACGCATGGCATGTTGAGTTCCATGTCTTCCAGCCTGCATCATTCCGTTTCACTTTCACCGTTCGTCGCCAAGTTATTTTTACCTGGCCCTTTTACCTTCATCCTATAGTTGTTTACCCGGGACCCACATCACACTCGTCATTTCTGTATTCCCTCAGCACATGCCCGATTCAGTTCTATCTGCGTCTCCTTACCTCCTCACTGATATTATCTGCCCCTGCCATTGCTAGAACTGTTTTGTTCGAAATATGCTGCTAAACCGGATCTTGGAAATCTTTCACAAATACGAGGTCTGGAAGATGTCGGGTTTTCTTGCCTTCCTTTCCTTAGCTTACAGGTATTATAGTAGAGTAGCACTGAAAAGACAAGGCTCCTCAAAAGAGAGGCTATCACATTAATGCTAATATCGCTGACTTGTCATATGTTTGATATCCTGTTGATCTGTGCGCTGGTCACTGCTATTCTCTTCTTTGCATCTCCCGTGCCTCCAACATCCTTTGTAAAGTTTACATCTGGATGATACATGAAGCCCTCCATTTCTTCTACTTGGTTCTCTCCAATTTTAAATTTTCCATCACCGTCACTGCTGGTTTTCATGCCTTTGCATTTCTGGTTATTCACCCTTAGTCCAACTTTGTGTGGATTGACTTCAAGTTTGGTCAATTTTTTATTTGAGGGGGTTCATTGCTGAGAATATATAAGCAAGATCATCTGCAAATTCGAGATTTTCTGACATGGTTGTGAAATTCGATCGGATTCTAGTTCTCTCGCCTTCTATAGTTTCTTTTATTATCCGCAAATCACTAAAAAGAAGAGAAATCCTGACATGCAGAAGCCCTGTTTCACAACAGTCATCATTGGGATCCCATCTGTTTCTTCCTTTTTAACGATCTCTGAGCACTGCAAGTTCTCATACAATGCCTTAACTATCTGTCATCATAACATAACAGACTATTGAACTGGTGATAAAAAACAGGGGAAAGAGGCAAAAAGTGTCAACTGATCCAATCTAAAAAATAAATAACGATTTACAGTATTATTTTCAATCTTTACTGAAAAGTGATTAGTCCGAACCCCTTTCTGCCATGGACCAACCAAGGGTAAGATCTTTTTGCTAAAAATGATGATAATAGTTTTAATACTTAATTCAAAAGTTCTCTAATTGTACTATATGCGATAAAATCCTTTTTAGCCTTTTTCAGATCGCTCACCTCCTTTCTTTCTCTCTCTGTCTGCCTCTGTCTGTCTGTGTGTGTCTCTCTCTATATATATATATTAACTGATAGTTCTCCCGTCGAGTTCATTTAAACCATCCTTTTTTTACTTTTTAAGGTCGATTTCAAAAGTCTTTCGGATAGTTTGTTACTACAATTGCAACAAAAAGGTAATTTGTATCTGACAAAAAGGAATTTGTCTTTTAATTTTTGTATGAATTTAATTGTTAATTCTGCATTCATTAACAGGCATTTTTATTGGCGTTGAAGTATGAACCTAAATCTTAAATTCAATAATTTGATCTTTGATCTTTGATCTTTTCAATTTCATATACTCCCTGAAAATTGCACTATGTATACACATAGTTTATAAATCATATCGTAATACTGTGAAAAATCTTTAGATAATTTACCAATGTATTTAAATGGGTATACACTTGCTGTTTTAATAAGTTTGAAGGTTTACAATTTATTGAATGTGACTATTGCCTATCGATACTTGATTCTAATTGATCTTCGAGTTAAACACAGCTATTAGAAGTAGATGTACATTGTCGTTCTTAATTCTTAAATACAAAATGAGTCTGATGAACTAATTAATGCTAATGGTGGAATAAAACCACATTAAAGCTAACCAGTGGGGCAATATTATTCTGTCCCTCAAAATAATAACGAATTAAATGATTAAGCATGGATATTATCATAGTACCTCTTAATTAAATAGATACTTGGATACTAAGAAAATCAGACTTTTCGACAATAGGGCAGGAGCAGTTAAAAGAGATTAAAACCAAGTCAAACTCTTCCTAGCTTATAACTGTAAAAGACAGAATACAAAAGTTAGGAGATCAAAAACTAAGAAGTTTACTCTAAATGCAAAAAATGTTCGCATTAAAAAGAATTCCAATTCTTCTCTGGTAGACATAGCAAAGTAGCTACAAAGCAAAATTGCTTTGTACGTACCTGCAAGCTACAATTTTTATTTTGGTTGGTATTCTAAGCACTACTTTTGTTTTCGTTACAGTAAGAAAGTAAAACTAAGGATTTGGTACAAGCTGTAATAAATTAGTGTGACTCCTTAAATTGCAACCTCATTATCATAAGAACAGTAACACCAATGAAAATATGAACAACAGACGCATCAGGACTGGTGTTGGGAAATTTTCGTCACTCATATTTTACATAACATCTTATTCAAATTAAAAATATTGTGTGTAAGAGTACAAAGTGTCTTAAACCACTCTCATCTGCGGGAAAGGCATATTTAAACGAAAATAATTTGATTGATTGCCGAATTCATTTAAATATTAGTTCTTGGACTTTTCTCTTTCAAAGGCCATTTTGACTGAGTTATATTTGAGTGAATTGAATTTCGGGTGGATTCCTGCTTAATAATTTTGACTATTTTTTACTGTACATTTATGTCAAAGTAAAGGCATTTTTGCATTTAAATTTGAGACCAATCGCATCTATTTGTTGCCCGTTGTTGGAAAGTGTCCGTTCCTCAGATGTTCTCATTTATTAAATTAACAGGGTATAGGCGCAAAGGGTTTAGCCAATTATGTAAAACTGCTGTATTTTATTTAAAGTTGGACTATATCAACTTGTTAGTTAGTACCATAGGCATCAGTGTAGTTACCATGTTTTTACCGTCACTGTAACTATTATTCTTACAGAAATCTGTTATTTTCCTTCTTACTTTAATTTTTATCATTATCCCTGTTTTCATTAGTCATCCTCGTTATTATCGTATAAATATTACTAGCATCAGTATTTGTGGCCCATATAATTTAGTTTCTAATTTTATATACAAATAATATTGAAGAAGGTTTGAAATAACAAAGAACAGCAAGTTGAAACATAAAGTCCACCGAACTGTGTTCGATATTTGAGACTAAGGAACAAAATGTTGATATGAAACAATCGCAGAGCATAATAGCACTCCTAATCGGACTCAGTAGGTTGTATCATTATATTGAGCGCTGAAAGAATGAAAGTAACTGTAGATGTCCAAAGATACTATTTTATGATGGATGAGAAATAAATTATTCTAGAAATATGCTGGTTTATTTTGATAAGCTAGTAAATGTAAATAAACTTTACTGGGAAATTTTCCACACGCACCAATGGTGACTAGAGTAATTACAAACTTTAATAAAAAGCACTCTACTTTCTAATAGACATCAATTTTTCATTCCGATTTCCAAAGTTTATTTTAGACAGTCAGGTGCTCTACAAGATGAAGTGCCAGCACTGCACGTAGATTATATTTGCAAAGGAATTTTTCACCTGATCACGTTCTTCTTTCAGAATACCTACTTTTGGGTATCCCATCAAAATCAGAGCATGAAGGGCTGATTCTCGCAGAATATGAAGTTACTTCCAAGGAATAAATACCTGGTCCCAACAAACCAGAAGGGCAACTAAATATTAAAAATAGTCTTGAAGGAAAAAATTCGAGTCTATTAGGGTAAAGGAAATTATCTCGATAAGAAGGTAGTAGCAATCGATCTGCCGACTAAATACCATAATCATGAGAGCCATAACCTTTTGTTCCAGTTTGAACCAGCATATATTTTTTACATGTTGCTCTTATATTTTCAAATTTTTAAGTTTAATTTAGAATTAATATGTTGATTGGAGTAACCAATTCAACGCTAAACTAATCTGCTAGAAAATACGAGGGACTGCATGCAGCCTAGTATTTGCAAATTCAATGCAATATACAAAAGAGGCTACTACAATAAGTCTATTAGCTATTCCCTCCGAATCTAATACATTCTTTTGAATACGGTAGTGCTTCTACCTTTGCATACATTCAAGAAGTCGAGTAAGCCTTGTGAACAAGTACTTATTTGTTTCCTTTTCAAGACGATGAAATATCCCAAATAAAGGAGAGCATTGAGACTCGAATAAACAAAGTAAAAGAGGAAATGTTATTGGCAGCAGAACAAACTTCCAGGGAATCAGAGAAAATTATCAAACAACAAAGAAAACTTTTTGAAGATGAGGTAAGGAGATAACTGTAAAAGGTCAGCCTGTTGTTGTTTTTATCCTGGTCTCAAAATCGATGACGTTTTGCTATTTTTCATTAAATCGTGTAGACATATTACGTACACTTTTAGATCATTCAAATGCTGTAGCTGGCCTTAATAAGCTGACTGCCCTGTGAATTCATCTTTGTTGGTCTGCGCGTGTTTTTTCGTATACCTGCAGGGTGTGGATAGTAAAACTTCATACGGTCAATAATTGTTTGTTTAATACATCGATTTAGGCAGTCCATTTCTAAATCCTGCTGTTAGTGAAGAACAATGACTCAAAATTAGTTTCTTTTAACTTGTGTATGTTATCAAGTTACCTGCAATTTACCTGGTCCTATCTGCTTATTGAGCTTTCTCTCTATTATTGTGCATAAATTACAGGTTAGGTAAATCTTTCGTTTTCGTTGTTGCAAGCTTTCTATTCTTTGTCTTCTTAGATTTTTCTCAACCATACCATGTCTATTTTATTATACTCTTATAATTTATTGAAGCACCACTCGAGAGCTTTTTAGAGTATTGAAACTCATAAAAAATTGGTATTTTTATATAGAATATGTTGTAGTTAAATGTAATATGGGGAAAAAATAATTATTTGATGAACCAAACAGTACATTTTACACAGCAAAGTGATAATTTCATTAATGTAAATCTCAGGGTCCTTGGAAAATAATATTTTGTCCATAAGAAATAGTAATTCTTCCTTTACCTTCTCAGTTTTGCAGCATAAGGCTGATAGAATTTGAATAAAATATTTATGTTCTATAGGTATTCTTATTGTTGTACCAAAGATGAGAAATCATTTTCAGTACAAACTTATTAATTGTAATACAATATACAGCAAATGTCTATGCAGTAATTATTCGAATCAGGTTTGTCCTTGAATAAGAAGGGACTTAGGTAAGCTCAAAACAATTAATTAAAAGTACCACTTTTCAAAGAGGAATGAATATATAGACATGGTGATTATAAGGAAAATTGTTTGCCTTTAAAAACAATGGTTTTTTCTATGGTGTCGGTGAAACCCTTCCCAGTCTTCTTGTTCTTTTTTCAAAATGTCAGCCAAAATGCGACCAGTTTAATCTCGATGCAACATACAGGTACAACAAGACCAAGGTGTCCTACGTTATCCATTTGGTATTGCTGGTAGTCTATTATCAGGCTTGGCTTTAGAAACTGGAACATCAACTATCCCAATTTGATTAATACAGTGATAAGGATGTTGATATTGTGTTGAGCTTACTCAAAGTTTTACCTTCCGAAAATCATTAAAATTATAGTTTGCTTCATGTTTGAGTAATTTCTAGTGCGTAGCAAGGACTTCCCTAATCGTGAAAATGTGTTAGTGATAATGCACATCTCCGTTTGAGAGTATTCGGTGGACTTTAACTAACTTTTGATGTAACAAGGCTCCGTTGGATTTTGAATTGTTTTAAAGGATGAGGTTTGACATGTGCAAAGAAAACAAAACGCTCGTTAAAGGTAAATAAAGGAAAAGGCTAAAAAAATAAGTACATGTCGCAAAAAAGACTGGTGGTTTCGGTTATTTATAAATATAAATTATAAATTTAATTATAAATAATAATTATAAATTTAATAATTTACAATTATTCCTCCGCTATCCACAAAAGATGTACTGCCTGTCACAGATTTAAGTATTCTTGTTTAAACCTTTAAATGGCAGTGTGGTGCAGGATACGTAGACAGTACTTCCTTACGATTGATCGAAAGAATAAAACTAACACATCACTAGTGTTTACAGAAACAAAATTGTGTGAATGGAGTTTTGAAAAAAAGACATTACAAGACTTACGCAGAGTTTTTAATTGTGATTCGGCTAAAGCACAGCACCAACGCTCAATGCTGTGAAAAGTTTGAGATAAAGCAATTTGTTAGCAGAACTAGATCATCGCCTTCTCCATGCAGACAAAAAAATTGTGTATGAAGTTTTAGACAGACGATAAAAAAAGTGGCAGGCTAATATCAATCCCTTTTATTTTCTTTAGGCAATTACAAAATGTTGCGTGCTTTTTTGTTTCCTCTTTGTTTTCAATATTGATTAAATTCCACTTGACATATGTTTTCCTGGTGTTTAGGTCAAGTCGAGTGCCATCGAGATAGCCTATGACCATATTAAATATAATTTTACTTCAAATTATGTAATATGAAATAAAATGCTTAATAAATAGACTCACTATTACTATTACTATTACTATTACTATTACTATTACTATTACTATTACTATTACTATTACTATTACTATTACTATTACTATTACTATTACTATTACTATTACTATTACTATTACTATTACTATTACTATTACTATTACTATTACTATTACTATTACTATTACTATTACTATTACTATTACTATTACTATTACTATTACTGTTACTATTACTATTACTATTACTATTACTATTACTATTACTATTACTATTACTATTACTATTACTATTACTATTACTATTACTATTACTATTACTACTACTACTACTATTACTATTACTATTACTATTACTATTACTACTACTATTACTATTACTATTACTATTACTATTACTATTACTATTACTATTACTATTACTATTTCTATTACTATTACTATTTCTATTACTATTACTATTACTATTACTATTACTATTACTATTACTATTACTATTACTATTACTATTACTATTACTATTACTATTACTATTTCTATTACTATTACTATTACTGTTACTATTACTGTTACTATTACTATTACTATTACTATTACTATTACTGTTACTATTTCTGTTACTATTACTATTACTATTATTATTAGTATTATTATTACTATTACTCTTACTATTACCATTACTATTACTATTACTGTTACTATTACTATTATTATTACTATTACTGTTACTATTACTGTTACTATTACTATTACTGTTACTATTACTGTTACTATTACTATTACTATTATTACTATTATTATTACTTTTACTCTTACTCTTACTATTACTATCTTATTACTATTAACAACTACGCACAAGAGGATAAACATTAAGTACAAAACACTGTTATCAACATGTGCCCCTTATAAATATATTAGTGCACCAGAAATGTAAATGTTAGTAAATATATTTATTATTAACAAATATTCTAGACAAAGTAAGATTGCTTTCATAACAGATTGTTTCGTTAACAATACCACACAATTTCCTCCACTTCCCACCTTCCACCTCCCACCCCCACTATTTAAACTGAAAACAGATAACAGATTTTATAGCAGTCCTGTCAAACTACGAGCCTCATGTAAATACTACGTTTTATTTCAGACTATGTCAAAATGTTTGGGATAGTTTGCTATAGACGAAACTTCAAATATTAATGTATCCTGCACCACTTGTTGTGCACCCAGTACGTAATACAGTCTTATATAAGCACATATTTGTTCTGAAATAGCATTTACCAATCAATTTTAACATATTTAATAAATGTGACTAATGTAGGTTATTTACATCTTTTTCTGCATACAATCTTTAACAAATTTTCTTATCTAATGTGGTGTTTTTATAGAAAATACTCTATTAGAAGACATTTGTTAGCTTACTTTACCGTGTATGTATTGTCTATGATATACGTAAAACGTATGACGGTACCATAAACCACTTTGGAAAAATGTGCTTAGTGGTTTGAGAGATTTGTGTGAGGTAGAATGACAGTCGTAAGCAACGTGGTGTACGGACTTAGCTACTTAAATTTAAGTCACTTGTTATCGATTGATGATAAGATAAAAGAGTAATATATTCTTAACGAGTTATTTTTCATTCAAGTTGACTCATGTTTAAATGTAGTGTCAAATATCTGTTATTATGTTTATTGGTCTTTTCCTAATTCTATGTTACTTGAATTTAGTGTTAGTTTGTTTCCTGAGTAAATAATGCGAGAATATTTTTATTTTCTGTAGACTGATGCTCTTGGGAAAAAAATACAAATCCTTCAAGAGGAAATAATATCACGTGATAAAATAATAGTGGATCAGAAAGATCAAGTAAATAAAGTTAAGATAAGTAAGGTTAAAGAAGAGCATCAAGCAAAGCTGATGCTAATGGCAGAGGCATTGAGTATGAAAATATTAGCAGCAGTTGAATGCCAGAACTATGATAGTAAGACCATGGGAGTTAATCCGAAAGAAAGAAAGCGTCTAGTGTTGTCATTATTGGAACATTGCAAGTGCCTTGTAGCTTTCACAAGAATCTACGTCAGGTATCAGAAAAGCTCTTTGTTTGAAACTGTAAACAGATTGAATAACGGCCATGCTCATCAATATAATGTTTCAGGGTTAATTACTGAAAATTTATCAACGCTACACACATCAGAAACAGTAAAAGACATGTCTTCAAAGGAACTCGAAAACATGAAATCCGAATTGCTACAGACTAAAAATGAGTTAGATAATGCATTGAATCTCACATTGATTTCGCAAGGCGTAAACACAAAAGAAGGTAAGCTTTGAAACATTGAGACTCGTGGGAACTGCTCTTGTGGACTAAATTATGTTGACGTTGTTTATTGACTTGTTGAGCTTAGTTTATTTACTGTTTGATATTTGCTTTTCCATTGAAGGTTGCAGGGCTCTTACGAGTACAAGTGTGTAACAGTTCTGCGTGGGTTGTTTTGTCAAAGAACCCNCATGGGAGTTAATCCGAAAGAAAGAAAGCGTCTAGTGTTGTCATTATTGGAACATTGCAAGTGCCTTGTAGCTTTCACAAGAATCTACGTCAGGTATCAGAAAAGCTCTTTGTTTGAAACTGTAAACAGATTGAATAACGGCCATGCTCATCAATATAATGTTTCAGGGTTAATTACTGAAAATTTATCAACGCTACACACATCAGAAACAGTAAAAGACATGTCTTCAAAGGAACTCGAAAACATGAAATCCGAATTGCTACAGACTAAAAATGAGTTAGATAATGCATTGAATCTCACATTGATTTCGCAAGGCGTAAACACAAAAGAAGGTAAGCTTTGAAACATTGAGACTCGTGGGAACTGCTCTTGTGGACTCAATTATGTTGACGTTGTTTATTGACTTGTTGAGCTTAGTTTATTTACTGTTTGATATTTGCTTTGCCATTGAAGGTTGCTGGGCTCTTCCGAGTACAAGTGTGTAAACGTGCTGCAGGGGTTGTTTTTGTAAAAGAACCCTTTAGTCCAAGTATTGCTTAGACGTACAGGGCTCTGACGATTTGAATTTTGAATAAAGGGAGGTTTAAATCCAGCACAAATACCAGTAACAGCACAGGTCCACGTTTTACAAATAATATTGCTTTTAAAAGGGAAATCACATTTCTTTAATAAATGATTCCATTATGGCACTAACTCTTACATTACTGAACGACTTTTGTTTTGAAATAAAAAGCAAGAGTCAATTTTAGGTGGAACTGTATAAATTATTTTCTAAATTATTTGCTGCCGTATAAAATTTATTCAATTGATTCATTGCATAAATACATTTTAAACAAGGAAAAAGTATGCACTGCAAGTAAGACGAATGTCAAGCAATCCTACTTCTAGGCGTTTTCTACCTGTTTTAATACTATCTAAGGGGTATCTAATTAATTTTTTTATCTTCTAGAATCGAATCAACCCTAATACCTAAATGCTTTGACTGTTTTTCAAGATTATTGCATAAACTGTTTTCATATATGGCATATTAAAAGAAATTAGTGCGACTCTAACCAGGATCAAATCTAGTAGTACCACTTATACGCCTGTTCAGGCTTAATATATTCCTATCAATATAGGAATTACTTGAAGGAATTCTGATTTTGTGCAGAGCCAAGTAATTTGGCCTTTCTTTACACCCGAATAATTAAAATAATTTCCTCATGTTGAGTCTATTCAAAAAGGATAACTGGAGAGATTGATCACAAAACAAATTGAAGTAAACAATGAAGGGCATAAATTGACTCTTGTATTTACTGACATGATGAATCTTCTTCCCTTTTTTCAAAATATCCAAGATGAGAAACCAGAATACGATTGGGATATACTGGAAAATGCTACCCCATGTAGTACTGGTGTCTATCATCACTACTATTTTTGTTTAGAATCCAAACTTGAAACAAAAAATTTTTTTGATACATTACAGTACTGTTTCAAAGCTGACAATGTCTTTAAGCCCCAAGGAAATTAGTGAATTCCTAGCAACTCATTTAAGCGTTCCAGCTCTGTTAAGTTTTCATGTTAAAATCATGTTTGTAGTCAAGTTCATATTTAACAATATCGACAGCAAAGTAATCGCCAGTAAAAGAAGGATCGTTGTTGACGCCATTACAGACGATTTATTATCATCAGCTTTTGTATCCATTAATGATTTCATCCTTAATACTTCCCCTATAAAAATATTGCCAGCAATAAAGTTTCATAGAATTACAGTTAATGTGAAGTTACATTGCCAATGAAGTCTATTAACTGACTTGCTATGAAATCTCCATCAAATTTCATAAATCTACTAGCTATTACACTAAAAATTATCGCGAATTTTATTGTATGATTTGAAAAAATTTTCTTTCAGATTTGATTATTGTGGCAACATCCAATTAATGAAAGAAAATTATTTTACAAATACATGATTTTTAAAGGTTTCAGGTTAATTTTGGGATGTCTACTTTCAACATGATGAAATTGGATAAAGATTAATATTTAGTTATTAATAGTCACCATGTCTTGTAAAACAATATGTATTTCTCCGGATTCAGTTTAATGGCAGTTTTTCTAGTGTTAAATTATCTTAATGCAATCAAAAATGGCCACGCATTGTTTTTTTAGTAACTTAGATTTTTTTTATCTGACTAAATTACAAGGCAAAATGCGCAATAGAACTTTCATTTTTTGCAGCTAGTTTGAAGCCATGCATCTTCTTTTTAAGTTACCCTGTGGGCTTGCTACTGAAGACGTTTCAAACAAACTCCACTCCACTTTGTGCTTCTCGACGTTATGTCATCCAAATTTAATTCTTCCTGAAAATTTCTAACTTTACGGACTCAGTGAATCAGTGTAAGATATATATTACACTCTATCAGGAATATGGTTTCCATCACTGAAAGAAAGAAACATAACAAACACAAGACAGGTATGACATTACTCTTCAAAACATCTCGATCCCTGTCACCACGTAGGTACACACTATGGATCTATAAAACAACTGTACCACATCACTTCAGAAGGCTGATGTTGAAAGACATATCTCTCGAAATGTAGCTCAGTAAATAGCTTAGGATTCTTGAAATAATAAGGCCCCTATATATTTTATTTTTCCATTTAGCTATGATATGATAAATGTTGAGCCTGCAGCTCCAGTTAGAAATAAAGCTGTTAGTAATTTTCCTTAGCAATATCATTAGAGCAGCTTACGGGTATGTCTCCCATATATAGTTTTTTCTCCTTGGAAAAGAATACGGTCTGCAAACAAAAACTACCCAGATTCTGTAAAAAAAGTAATCATTTAGTTAGTAGAGTACTCAGGAAGAAATTTTTAGAAAGAAAAAATATTTAATATGTAGTCTTTTTTATTACTTTTTTATTACTGACTTACAATTTGTGACTGAAAACATGGCAGGGAATTATACTTGTATATTTAAACCCTTCATTACACCAATGCCATTGTGGTTATGTTTAAAATTTAATGATCCAATGCCTCAATAGCGGTCTAAACTGAAATACAACCAGCAAAAATGTTTCATGACATAAGCTTCTGGTAACCATATCCTGACTGAAAATTACAACTTTCTAAGCATATTGGAGCCTGATCACAAATTTTGAAGTGCTTGTAAAAAAATTATGAAGATCATATTGAGACATGTTTAGGCAATCCAAGTAAAAATTACAGACATGTCCTTTAATGTGTTTTTTTTCGACCGAAGTTAATCCCAGGTCTTTAATGTTAGATATTACTTTCTTGGCATGTTTATCGGATTATAATACAGCACCTTGGTAATAAACCACAGAGTTTAAAGAAAAAAGACTTCTAACATTTACTGATATATCATGCTTGTATTGAAATAACTGTCTAAACAGCAAAAATATAGGGGAATTTTCAAATGATCACGTGTTTAGAGAAGCTTAAGTGGTTACTACAGCTCCATTGTAATAGATATATATTGCCAGAGTGGTCAAAACGGTGGAATCTTCCAAACTGGCATTGTGTGGGGGCTAGGGAGGAAATCCGGCCAAGAATTTCATTACAGATTTCATGAAGTCATTTAGAAGGTCACAGTCTGAAGCCAAGAACTCAACAAAAATCATGTTAGAGCCAAAAACCCTTCTTGCATTAGCTTATCTTTATACGTCGTATGCCCAGGATTTCGCATGGAGTGCATCTGATATGCTATTTTTATTTTTTTACAAAAATATGGATATGCTAGCATATTTGTTTAAATGACAATAAATTCTTTAATAAATTGACTTAACACTGTAGATATGTATTTTGGGAGGACGATGATTCCATTCTGCCTGCTGGAAACAGACAACGAGCTATTGCTTCTGGTAAAAGAAGAGATTTCTCAATAAGATGGCATATTTAGCAATTTTCTTCATGTAATTTTTTTTATTCAAGAAAAGACAAGGATATGAAAGCTAATTTTTAGTCGGTTACAGACATGGCTCATTCCACCCGTTGTAGTTTTTCTACAACACAAGGGAAAAATTCAGCTATTTTTAAAAAACTATGGTTCTTACTATCATATATGTTTATTGTAAGAAATTAGTTCTAGAAATAACTTTATGTAAAAATGTGGAGGTTTATGTATGTTTTGTATGAATTTCTATGTTGTTTTTGTTTTTTTCCCACTCATATTTAGGTGAATCTTTAACTCCTCTGTCCGAAGAAGAAACCTCGCCTGTCCTTTCACTTTGCAAGGTACTCATAGATAAATCAATGCTGTCATGTCTAGTTGCTATTGAAAAACTAGAACTGAAGGCCAAGATAACAAAACTTGAACGTAAAATACAAAATTTTATTGCTATAGGACGTCAGTTTGACGACAATGCCGATGGGCTTGGAATAGCGAATGAACCTAATTTTTCGCCGCTTTCAAATATGCCCAAAAAAGGAAAAATTGTTGAAAGTGAAGATAAGATCCTTGGTTTTGAGTTTGCATTGAGTCGCATTGAACGTCTGCTATTTGACAGTACTGATGACTCTACCTCCTCGATTGACGATGACCCTTGTTACTGTCCAAATAAAAACATGAGTAATTTTGTAGAGCGTCTGGACTTCGAAAATTCCGAAATCAAAGAAAGCCCTAGTCTTTCAGGGATCGATAATTTACCATTAGAATATCTTACAGAAGAAGGTGTGTCAGGAGACATTTTTCCTACATCAGATCAAACTGACGGAACATATTTTTCTCAGGATTTATCGCAAGGAAAAACGCAGACAGGTACCACGAAGTCAAACATTTCAGTTCAAATCGAAAGTGAATTAAGAAACGTCATGACAGAAAATGCAGAGCTTAAAGAGGAAAATATGAAACTGAAAAATGAAATACAGGATTTAAAGACCTTAATTCAAACTCAAAATGATAAGTTTGTGTCCGGCTTAGAAAGACAAGGTATTCATTATCATTCTAATAGAAATGACCATACATACGGTGCCAATACTCAAAGACGGCATTTACTTCAAAACGGTAGAAAGAACCTTCGACGTACATTTGATTACTACAGTGATTTGTGTTCGGAAAAAATCGACGAAAAAGAAACTGATGAAATTGAGGATCCCTTTTTGTCCTTTGCTCGGACGATTAATGACGCTCCATCACAGTGTACACAAACAGATAAAAAGAGTGTTGTGCTGAACGACAAACAAGTTCAAGCGAACCTCTGCTGTTGTTGCAATTATGATTTCATTGTCAAGCACGAGACCACCACCAGTACAACAAAAAAATCTCCAATTGACTGTGCAAATGACATTATGCCTTGTGAAATATCTTCCGATTCGAGTTTTCTTGATAGCTCAAATAATAAAATAAATATTGAAAATGCTGAAGTGTGCTTGCATGAATCTCAATGCTGTTGTCCCAATGCATTTTGTGAACTACACAGTTCGCAGTGCTCATTAATAAAAAATGTAAAATCACGCAGCAACACTGATGCAGAAACGCAAACGCCATGTGAACTTTTTAATGAAGATGTCTTTGATTGTTTGGACAACATTGATATGCATGATGAAATAGGAGATATGGCAGCAATCCTTGATGAACTTATAGAGCTTGACAAAGGAATGTACGACTTAAAAGACAAGATGGCTGGTAACCGACTTAACAGTCCTCACTCGCGACAGCTCAGTAAACCAGACTCAGTTAGCTCTTACAATTCAACTCAACAGAAAGAAATTATTACTAGACATGATAATTCTCAATCGAAAACAGATATAAGCACGTCTTCTTTTAGTGAAACCTGTAAAGTACAAGGGTGGAAAGCTGAAGGTAATGAATTAAGGAACCGTTCCAGCAATTCGTATGAGTTTCTGATACTTCAAGAAATAGCACAAGCTACTGAGGAAATAGAAAGATTGCGGAAAGAGAAAACCAATTTTGCAACTACTCTAGCAAGCCTGCAAATAGAAAATGCAAAGTTGTATTCCGCTCTTGAAAACCGTAGTTACGTTGAATGGGCTCAGAATAAATTTGAGGTGACGAACAAACAAATCTTTCAAACAGAGAATTACCAAAATGGTCCAAATTTCAAACCATTAAACGATGAATCAGGTAAAAATATTAATAGTTTGATGTTATCGAATGTTCTTCATGTTTATACTCCCTGCATGAATGTCATACCAAACATTGTCAATGATGTGTCTAGGTACACTTCTAGTAATGTAGAGGATATGCAACTTGCAAAATACTCGTCTTACCCAAGGTCAAATTACAATTTTTATTCCAGTAATAAATATGAAACAAGTGCTGTACCAATTTTTCCGATTTGTGATGAAAAAGGAACTCTTGGAGCAACTTCAGATCAGCTTAGAAATGGGAAAGACATTTTATGTGAAATTAGAAACAGTATTGATAAAAAAATAAGTCTGTCTAAGCCAGATGAATCTGCTTCGGGCGATTATCAAACCTGCTTAAGATTAAACAATGCCAATGCTACACCATGTCCCAATAATAATAGAGAGGGTGTTAATGATGGTCAAAAGTCCAATATTAATAGTTGCGTTACTGAAACACTTGGTGTAGAGTTTATTGCAGCAAATGAAAATAGCCAACTTGACAGAGAAAAAGAAAAGTTACTGGGTGTAAAGAGCCCTCAACCAGAAGAAATCAGGAACTTTTCATCAACTTGTGATACGGCAATATTGACAACAAACCAAGAAACCTCAGGTAGCTTAGCTAAAGACAACCACACACCAATTTCTTGTAACCCTGTGTCTTGTGTCAGTGATAGTCAAAGTATATTAACAGATACAGACTTAATAAAAGATAATTTACAAACGCCTTTAATTCAAAGTGATCTCGCGACTATCGAGGTCAAGTTTATCAACCCTACCCACAGAACACAACAAGACAAGTTTCAACTAGAGGATCAGCAAATCGTATCAGAAATGGCCGTGGATAATACAGAAGATAAATCTAAAGAGAGATCTATAGAATATTTACCTATTGATGCTGTATCTAGTAAAGAAGAAGTTGTGTTTACAAAACCCTGGAGTCTTCGTGGGCTCTTTAGTAAGAAAAAAGTCGATAACATGGATTCAGATACTGTGTCAGCAGTTTTACAATAAATTCTTTGTTTGGTACAGATACATAATATCCTGTCTTTAGTTTCATAATCAAAAAATGTAATATTAGAAAGTATCCCTAGCAGCTACTCAATATTAAAATTTGTTGAGCTCATTTGACTGTTATGTTTATAGAAAATAGGAGTAAAAACTGCCAAAAAATTAAACAATTTATATCCCCATGTCAATACAATCATTATACGAGTTTTTAAATGCTCAAATTTTGAGTTGTCGGCTTGTCGGGATTTAAAAATAAGTGTATGATTTTTTAGTTTTGTTTACACTTAGTTTTCTATTGATTTTGTTAGCATCCAGTCCTGAATTTAGTACCCTAAATTTTAGGTTTTAGGATTACCTGAAAATATGTAATCAAGTAATATATATATATATATTTAAAGTATGTATAGTATATGATATATTTATAATATATAATATATATACGATCTAGACCGGACATGGATAAGGCACAAAAGGTAAGGTGACTTCATCACAAATTTGTGGACAAAAAAAGACATCTACAACTTTATTCTGCCCCTTTCTTGGACATTTTCCTCCTCTCGTGTGAAAGCATGCACGAGTCATTATGATATAGCTTCAGTCGTGGAAATGGGGTTGAGCATATGGAAGTTTATGTCATATTTATTATTATAATATTATATCTTTGAATATGAAAAAATACCTAAATGTACAGTTATGTATGTATATATAGAAAGGAAAACTTTTTTCCGCCCTATAGGATACATGAATAAATGTCATTAAACGAATAAACGAATGATAGATACATATATACACATACACTGTTTAGACTAAAAAAAACTGAAGTATTAATCACAAAAGAATTTGACTACAATTCTCTCTGTCATAAAAGAAAGAGGTAAGTAATTTTTGACAGTACTACTTATAAATTTCTTTTTTTTCCTTCCGTCATTTCGTTCTTTTTTCCCTGGCCTTAGTTCTTTTGCATGCCCATTCTATCTGTTGTTCCCTTTTTTTTCAAACATCATACATAAGCGTTTGCCACACTAACCTGCGGGTAGAAGACCTGCACCTCTAGTGACGTACGCTACATGTTACCGATCATTCTTTAAAGTCGTTTGAAATCTTAGAAATCGGCAACTAACCTTCCAAAAGAGTTTAGTTGCTTCACTGTAGAGAGTGGCTTTACATGGTTGTTCGTCTATCCTGTTAACAACGTGACCCATCCGGGACAATTTGTTTGCTGATGAGAAATTTATAACATTCGTAATGCTCGTAGCTTTATCATGATATAAAATGGCATCGAAAATGGATGTAAGAACTAATGTTGCTTTGCTGGTTTTTCGACGAAGCTGTTATTGTAGAAATAATATACTGTGTTCTATCGGCATCTCCTGTCAAGTTTTAACAGTCAAAAGGTCTATATCTGATTCGTCCTAATAACTAACATACATGCTGTTGTACCTTTGTATAGCTTGCTTTCCTTGGTGACATAACTATGGTTTTTAAAGTAATCTACTTCCTTTGAAAAATGTCACTTTTGTACCAATCAACTTGTTCACGAACACACAAGGTCTCTGTTTTCTTGACATTACTCTGAATACCAGTGTTCTTAGAGAGGACTGATATATATATATATATATATATATATATATATACATGTGTGTATACATATATATCATATATGTATATATATGTAAATACATATATATACATACATATTCACATATACATATATACACATATACATATATACACATCTTTATCATGAAATGTCCTCCAGAACATTTTACACTTCAGGTGTATATTACATACTGTCAAAGTAACATACCTAAGAGCAATAATGACAAGAAATTTTCAGTGTGTGAGGTGGATCGACAACAGAACTTGACTACCAAAGGCTAAAGTGTTCTGCTGCTTTTGTCGATTTTTACTGTTATTTTTACTAATGTAAATAGATGTTGGTATTATCAAAATATTAAAATTCTACTCTCAACAAGAAACCTTTTTGGTAACAAAAAAATAGTACATAATATAATCTTATGTTATATAACTAAATAATATATCAAAATTTGTATATTTCAATGTATTGTATTCTGTTTAATTATAAATAGTTGGCTTCCAGAAATACAAACTCTAGAAACGACAAACCTCCTCATATAATGACCCACATGCCAATTCATTTAGGTTCAAAATAAGAAAAAGCTCTAGTTGGTAGTTTGTCATGATGGGTCCCTAATTTCTGTTTGGTACCAATCCTGTATCCTCGAGTCAACAAAATCAAAACAGATTTATTTATTGTTTTGTTGCTTGGAAAGATTTTCTTTAAACGTTGGCTTCCCCACACCAAGATAAGATAGCTCATAAGTCTTCATTATGATATAAATGAATTTAAACGGCAAATTTAAATGAAATACCAAAATGTAATCAACAATTTGATACACTGGTAATCCTACGAAAAAGTATGCATCGACTCACCAACATTTGTATAACCTTCCGGTCCTTCCTTGGTTGTTAATGTAATGCTTTTAACGAGCTTTGTCTCCTTGCACAACGAAGAACGCCAACTTTCAAAATTCTTGACATTCACCCCTTGCTGAATTACCATCTTATTTAAAACAATATCCGATTTGTTATATAAGTTGTGTGGCTGTGGATAAGGTACCACCAGATTTAAATGACGATGACAGGTGGCTGTATATGGCCTCCTACTATTTGCAAAGCTTAAATTGTGAAAGGAAAATATAATAGGAAAAAATATATACATCAATAATAATAAAATAATATAGCAAAGGAAAAGTAGAAAATACTAACAAATTAGATATTCTTAATAGTGGCATTTCACAGCTTTGGCTGATTTTTAAATTGCAATATTGGCCTTGAAATTACATAAGCATAAGTTATAACACGATGAAGGTGCACTGAGACAAAATCTGGTTCAAAGCTAACAAATGTTTTTTAAAAGCACTTACGTAATTTTGATTTACGATTATTCCTATTTTTGTGTTTGTTTCTTGGAGATAAAGGCATTACAGTGTCCGGTGTTGTCTTGAACTTTTTCTCGAGAAACACAAAACTTTTAAAATATAGATAAAATTTTGCACAGGAAAGTAACCAAACCTTATAACGTAACTAAAAGGCTACTACTGAAAAGCAGTTTGGAATATGAAATTATGAGTGGAGAACATGCTTCTTGTCAATATGTTTTTTCAAAAAGAGCCTCTTGATTGTGGAAGGTTGCATATTTAGCAGTAATAGCTCAATCCATGTTACATAATATATTATTTGCTCCTTTACTCATATTACTCACATAACGAAGTAGGAAGGGGAGACTGACTTCCCTGCTTCGGAAATACCAGACATTTGAATTGTTTCCTTCAACAAAATGGCCGTTTGTTTACGAAAAATCGGCTTTTTACATTTTCTGCTTGTTATTCATCCAGTTCTAAAATGTGTCCACTTTTTCCAGACTTGGCTTGATACTGAAATACGATTACACGTTTTTCACTGAAATGCATTGTACATTAAAAGAAAAAGTGGATTAAGCATGGGGATAATTTTTGTATAAAAGATATTCTAAAATATTTCAGACGTATTCCTATATCGAGATGATTTTCAAAATAATTTTTTTAAGTATTGGTGTCCTTTTACTATTGTAAACCTTAACATTTATCCTGAGGCTTTATGAAAACATTTTGGAAATATAAGGAAGGCATACTAAAGACCAAACTGCTTAACAGTTCAACCAAAGTCAAAAGTCAAATCATAGTCAAATGACATTTGTTTCTTTAGAAAAGGCCAATAAGCTCTGAAATCTGTTTAGAGAAACAATTTTCAATCCTGGGGTGCCTGGGACAGAGGGTCCATTGTTAGCTTCTAGAGTAGGTTGCTAATAGGGATGGTACAGAGGTTTTATGAGAGCTCTTTTATTGAAATTTATATGTCTGCAAAGCTATTTTTAAGAACGTACCCGTAGTCGCTGTACCGGTAGAAAAATGGGCTTGACGCACTTCATTAGTTATAAGTTGTAATTACTCAGTGATATGCTTTATAAAATTGCTTGCAGTAGGTATTTATTGTAAAATTATGTGCCTAACAGGATATTTTTTCTCTTCTTGTTATAAATATGACCCTTTTTGTCCCTATGTATATCTCAACACCTGTAATTCTCACGAAAGATCTTAACTAACAATCTTAGAATCGTTTCTTGGAGCTGAATTACAACAAACAGTGTTTTTATCGATTTTTATACTGATTTTTTTCATCTGTGCAAAGCTGATTAAAAAAATACACTCTCAACCAAATCAAGACGATTTTGATTCTATTCAGGAGTACAAAATGGTGCTGGTAGTATTAACTTACTTTGCATTATCAGCCGAATTAAATAAATGAAAACCTATCGGCAGAATGCAGAAAGGCCTACAGTGGAAGTAAGTTGACAAAAGATAAAAGGAATAAGTAAAGCAATACACACCCTGTTTTATGCAGAGTGAGAATACACGTTATTTACCATTTTTTTACTATGCTTTGGATTTATCGTGAAGAACTAAAACAACTTAACGGCGGACGAATACAATTATCTAGATTCACTGTGAGTAGTCATGTGGTCTTTAAAGAAGAACTAAAACAACTTAACGGCGGACGAATACAATTATCTAGATTCACTGTGAGTAGTCATGTGGTCTTTATAGAAGAACTAAAACAACTTAACGGCGGACGAATACAATTATCTAGATTCACTGTGAGTAGTCATGTGGTCTTTATAGATTATTCAGATCCAATTATGATTAACTTCTCTATGTAGAACAGTTGGAGTTTGGAGCTTTTGATGCTTTGGGGGCTTTTCGAGCTTTTGAAGATTTTTTAAACCACTTTTCATTTTACAAAATTATTATTTTTATTTNTGGAAGTAAGTTGACAAAAGATAAAAGGAATAAGTAAAGCAATACACACCCTGTTTTATGCAGAGTGAGAATACACGTTATTTACCATTTTTTTACTATGCTTTGGATTTATCGTGAAGAACTAAAACAACTTAACGGCGGACGAATACAATTATCTAGATTCACTGTGAGTAGTCATGTGGTCTTTATAGATTATTCAGATCCAATTATGATTAACTTGGCTATGTAGAACAGTTGGAGTTTGGAGCTTTTGATGCTTTGGGGGGTTTTCGAGCTTTTGAATATTTTTTAAACCACTTTTCATTTTACAAAATTAATATTATTATTATTATTGTTATTATGATGATGATGATTATTATTATTATTGTTATGATTAGTATGTTTATTTATTGGTTCTTAGATATACGTATGTTGTTCATCTGGTTCATAAACTGCGAAAGGAATTAAGAAGTTAAGAAAAATTTCAAAAGTGCCCTTTATTGAGTCTTCATAAAGAGAAAACCTTTCTCTGTATCTTATATTTAACAATATTGTTATTGTTAATTATTATTATTAATACTAATAATTATTATCACAGATCGGACTTCACAACCATGCTTTACACAAGTAGCGTGGGGATTCTTTAGGAAAATTGTTTTTGTTACAGAATTTGTAGTTAGTTACTTCCAGTATTGTTATTATTATGAACTTTAGTTGTGGTATTGTTTTAAAGGTCCAAACTTTAGAGTATTACATTTAAGCACAAGGTACATTAATTTCTTCAATATTTAGAAGTGGTTCTTTTAGTCGCCCTTACGGACTTTACTCAACCCTACAGGAAGTGGTTATGGGCAAGTTTATTTTTCCTTGTTTTGAACGAACCAATAGCATCAATTTATAAACTGTCACCTGTTTTCAAATTCAAAACATGTCTTTTTTTAAGAAACATAGAAACAAGAAACAAGAGGCTCAAATACCCTAAAAACTAAGAAACATCTAAGAAACATTGCCAGGCTCAGATAGAGGGATAGGGGAGAAAAAACATGTCGTGTCATCGAATAAAATCTATAGTAGAAGAGAATAACATTGATGTCTTCCAATGGGGGAAAGTGAATAACGCTTAGCAAGTTGACGGTGCCTGTTACAATCTTCCCATTGGATAGCATCAAGATTCGCCACTTATAAACAAGTCCAAGGTTTTTAAACTGAAAGTCAGTCCTTTAAAATGCCAAAATTGGTACCATCAGATTCCATTTGGTCCTCAACAACCATACCTTTTTCTTCGTTATCACTTTCTATGTCGGGAAAGCCATCATCTACTTCGTCCTGAATCTCGCTCTCTGTAATCGAGGAAACTGCAAGTTCTCGAGTAGGTTCTATCATTGTAGGTGGAGGCACTTTGTAGTTAGGTTAACATTGTAGTTAATAGAGAAACAAGATAGCTCTAGGTTAAATTAATTTCAAGCACAATACAAAAAAACAACTTTTTAGAAGCATTTTTGCCAACAAATTAATATAAGAACCCCAAGGAAGATCTGGAATAAATCCTGACCAACTAAGCATCCTCATTGATGAACTTTACTAAAGAAGTGAGGCAATTTCAGCAAGGTTAAGATCGGAATGATAACCTGTGAATATTGGGGGGAGATAAAGGCTCGGCTTCCTACTTAATGACATTAGTTGCGTTTTAGCCGCATTGAAAAAAACCGAGCTATTTCCTTCTCATTCGTTGACACCCTAAAGGTCAGATTCTAAAGCTTCCGCAAGTTTGACTTGCTCCTGCTGAGTTGCTTTTTGATCCATGCCAGAGAACAGGGTCGTCATCAGCAAAGATTTTGATAAACTAAAGCAAATTACCACGAAGATGAACTATGTAAAGAAGAAAGAAAGTCGGATTAAGAATAGCACTTGAAAAACGCCAGCGTCAGTTGAATACTGATCGAATTTATTTCCATCTAATGTGACAAGCAATCTAAGAGCAAAGACTGAAAGGTTTCCAGGACACTGTCACCAATACCATAAACAGAAAGCTTATGAAGCACGCTAGCGTGACACACCTTCTTAAATACCTTGGAAATATCAATTGCTGTGGCTCGTCCTTCACCAGACGTATCCATAAACCTATAGCTTTATGTTCCATGCTTACAGTCAAAAGGCCACCAGTGTAGCGAGATCCTTTAAACCTGTACTGAATATCAAAAAAGAGACATAATTTTTTAATTCTACCACTCCACTGTTGATAAGTCGTTCAAAGACCTTACTAATGACAGAAACAAGAGTTACAGGTCAATATTTGCCAGGATGATCAGATGGGTCACCCGCATTTGTAAAAACAGAAACAACATTACAAAAGGATTGCAGAAAACAAGATTTCTACAAGCAGAGGTTTAAAAATCTGGCAATAAGGAAGAAAGGTCAGAAGCACACTCTTTTAAAACAACTACTGGAATTGAAACTTGGTCATTAGCTTTAGATTGATTAAACCCATGATAATCTTTCCAACTAAACTTGCATTCATGATGACAAAGTCTTAAGTCTGATCACTTTGTGAAGGGAACGCTGGCAAAGAAACACTGGTGCCATTTGGCGAGAAATTGGTGCCAAACAATCTAACAAAAACACGAGACTTTTGTCTAGAGGACAGAGAAAATCAAACATCATCATAGAGTGGAGGAATAAAATACTTGCCAGAATTTAATACACTATTGTAAATCTTCCAGAAATTTCGTCTCCCAATGGCAGAAGAACTGTGACCATTGAACCATGGAGGAGGATAAGATTTGACTATGTAACTACAACTAGGTACAAATGTTTTAATACCAACTTATACCCATACTGTGAATTCAGTTGCAGCATCAGAAGCTGACTTGCTTAAGACTGAACACCATGGAGTAGCAACACGAACCTGGTGAAAACCATCCCAGTCAGCCTGTTTAAATTTAGATGTCTTACAATGATATGACTTCTCAACAAAATTTGAAACAGTCAACTTAGCCTCAACCGTGACAACAACATGATCAGAAGATCCAAAAGGGCAAATGATGCAATTATTCAATGTTCAGGAACAGAAGTCAAACAGAGATCTAAAAGAGGTTTTTCTGAGTCTGATTTCAAAAAATCTTGTTGAAAAATAGCAATTGGTACAGGATCATGGGCAAAAATGAAGTTGAAAGTATCTTCTCCATGTCTCAGTCTAGTTACAAGGACACAGTCACAACATGTGATGAGCACTGAAGTCATCAAAGAGAAATATTAGCAGTGTGATGTCTGGTCAAGGCTTATCAATGGAGTCTAATACAGTTTCAATTTTTTTTTTCAATAACTCCGGAAAAAATTAGAAGAGGGAGATCAATACCAAAAAATAGGTAACAAGTGGCCTGTAGAAAAGGCAATCTAAAGCACATGAAAGGCTTATCTTTACATTCAAGTTCTTTTATTCTAAGAGTTTGAAGATCCCCCGGCGAACATAGATAGCTAGACCACGGAGATGATTTGTAGAGTCTAGCCAAAATAAAGGAAAATAGCAGTTGACATGAGGATTCCTATTACCAAAACTGTCATTGAGGCTTGTCTCACAAAGTGCAAGAATATGAGGTGAGCCAAAAATAAAGAAAAGTTTTCACAAACGAAAAATTAAACCAAAGTCATCTTAAATTACTGAAAGATAAGGAGAAAGTATTTTTGTAAGTCAACAGGTTATTTTGGATCTGTGTATAGCCAGTACTACCGCATTTTGAGTCCACACTCTCGGATATGGAGTCAGTCTTAGGTCGGGAGATTCTTTGGACCACATGACCATTGTGAATGAATACAGCTCAGAATTACCAAGAATTATCAAGAATTACCAGAATTACCAAGATCTTTTACATCAGTTTCAGAGAGGTTTTGAAAGTTTGAAAGGTTATGCGCTTGTAAAACTTTTTCGAACGTTTTACCAAAAATGAGACCCTTGGCGACTTAAAGACACCAAAAAAAGACTGGATCATTCAAAAATGGAGAAATAATGTCGTGCCAGAACAGGCCCTATTACCAGAAAAACACCTGCTATGTTTGAGCCGGATGTTGCTGATGACCTTTGAGAGCTCCAGGTATCCGGTGAGCTGGTGACTTTAAAACAAGGAGCAAACCAAACTGTTCACATAAATGTCACCAATGTTTCTAAGCATGACATCCGATTGAAAACAAGAATAGTGTTAGAAAATTGGAAAGTTCTGCAATCAGTTACAACAGCACCAGTAAAGGAAATCAGATATTAGATCAGATCATCTTTAACAAAAAGGGAATGGAATAAAAATTGGAGATCAAAAAAGCTATTCAAAAGTTAGCGCAATTAAAGAAACAGAGGAAAGAAGTACCCTGTCAAATGTCAACCTAGCTTCCTTCATTTGCTCTGTTAATCAACAGAATGGGTTGCATGCAGAGTCCTAACGCTTAGTATCCTGGAAACTGCTGAAAGAAACTCAGCAGGCCAATCTCTGCAACCACCTGTGGCTAGACGTCAACCTTCACTTATGAAACGTATGATGCCGGATAAGCAGGGCCAAACACAAGGGTTTTTACCAGGACCTGTTCTGGTTAAAATTTTCTTCAACATTATAGGCTATTCAGAAGGGAAGGCAAGGACACTCTCCCTAGCCGCCAAGAAATATGACATCATTTGTCTCCACGAGACCCATCTCAAGCAGACAAGCGGGCGGCTAACCATCGAAGGCTAAAAGTAATAGTTGAATTTCGTCACGAGAAGTATGGCTCTGCTTTCTTCTGAAAACAAGACTTGAAGATAGAAAAAAGCCACACCACTACTGCTCCTACGAACATCGAGCACATATCCGTATGCATCTATGATGATCACTTCTATTTACGAACAACCAAACAAAGCATTCTCCAGCTATAACACCCTGAAGCATACAGAAAAACGCACTGGGCAGTAATCGCAGATTTTAACACCCATAATACAATATGGGGATACAATGAGACCGATGCGAATAGTAGACTTGTGGAACAGTAGATGACTGGAGCCAACATGTCCTTTATTCATGACGAGAAACTTCCTTTAACAGCGCGCGCTGGAAAAGAGACTACAGTTATGACAATCGAGAAGCACCGTCTACAATGTTTTGTAGACGGTGCTTCTCACATCGATGTGAGAAGCATGCTCTAAACCTTGTCCCACAATTTCAAGAAGGTTAACTGGAGTGACAATGCTAAAAAACTTGATGAACGTCTAGACAACATGGAACATACGCCGAAGAACTACCAGGTTTTCGTGAACTCAGTCAAACAAGCTACTGGAGTGCATATTTCAAGAGGGTGCAGAATGCAGAAATAGATACATTACTGGTCTAAACATGGAAGGATCGAAATGTGTCGTTGAATACGAGATGTCTGAGGAAAAGCCTTTCTCGGAAAGGACCATAGAGCTTGGAGAAGCCCTCCTGAAATCAAAGGAAGGAGAACTGGGAAGAGCGTATCGAAAGCATCAACATGACCAACAACATTAAAAGAGCATGAACCATGACCAAACGCTTGAATGGCAATAATACAACACCACCAACAGTAACAGATGTGGCGCCAAACTAAGTTGGTAACCAATTAGAGGATAATGGCAGAAGCGAACACAGACGTAGTTCAACCGGTATGCACCGATCCACATTTTTGCCTAAAAATGACCAAAACCTGTCCTACACCACTGCACCGTTGGATATGGAAGAGCTTGTGAGTGCCCTAAAGATCTAAAGAAGGCCAAAGCAGCAGACCAGATGATGTTCTCACTGAAATGCTACTCAGCCTAGGTAATACAGGCTTATCATGGCTCTTGAGAATGATAAACAACCGCTTCAGAACGCTGAATCCCCAAGATGTGAAGGAAGACAAAAGTGATTGCTATCCCTAAACAAGGGAAAGATGGCATCTTTGAGAAAAGCCTGAAAAGTGACCAAGCAAGTTTCCGTCCAGGAAGATCCTGCACTGGACAACTCCTGAGATAAACCCAACACATAGAGGATGACTACCAGCGCAAGCTAATTACAGGGGCAGCCTTTGTCGACCCAACGGCTGCATATGATACAGTCCAGCATCGATAGATTATATCCAATCTTTGCAATGTAATCTCAGACTATCAGCTATGTCAGGTTATCCAAAACCTCCCGACAAACCGCAAATTTTATGTGTCCTTACAACACCGGAAAGGTCGGTGGTTCAAGCAGAAAAATGCTTTGCCCCAAGAGAGCGTCCTACACACGAAGCAAGCTTTCCCCAAATTGAAAAAAAAGCTTGCAAGCCACTCTTCAAAGTATGTTAGAATACTATATGACAACGACTTTAAGCCACATCCCTCTAAGACACAGATATTTTACTTCCATCTCAAGAACGCTGAGACAAAGAGAAAACTTGAAGTTCATTGGGACGGAGAGCTCTCTGAATCCCATCCCAACCCAATATACCAGAGGTCACCTTAGAATGAACAGTCTATTTTAAGGACCATATCTCCAATCTTAAATCGAAGGTCAGCACTAGAAACAATCTGTTAAGGAAACTCGTCGACAGCATGTAGGGTGCAGATCCCCAAACACTCTATGCTTTTCCACTCCGGAATATGCCTGTCCATCATGAAGCAGGTCAAAAAATTAGACAGGACACTAAGTGACCTGTCGCTTAGTGACCAGATGCATAAACCTCACCCCAGTGCTATATCGTTTTTGCTTTGGGTGGCATTATATTACCAGATATACGGCGAAAAACTATCAGTCAAAGTGAGAAGACTAAACTGGTTGAAGATGAGGGGCATCTGCTCTATCAACAGCAAGCCTCAAGATAGCCCCAAACATCTCGTAACAGCTTCCTTGACAGTGCAACGCCTTTGGGGAGCAATAAGCTCGATGCTCGTGAGAACATTTGGCTGGATCAGTGGAACCAGCATGGCGAGCGCGGGTAGGCGGGGATTGGCTGAGGAATAGTGCCAAATAAACAAATGGCAGGGAATGAAGGTGAGCCGTTGCAGTCTGGAAGTCGCTCAAAAGGCTTAGGATTGGCTATAGTAGATGTATGGCTTCACGTGAACAATGGGGGCTCTCAAGAACAGATCGATTCATATGTGGAGACATACAGGCAACGGTCCATCTGCTCACTTGCAGCACGTACCCAAACTGCACGCCAATCGACCTGGCCAAAGCCACCAAAGCAGCTCTAAATTGCGTCTTTTACTAAAGGGACGATGTCTAATCCCAAGACAACAAGAAGAAGAGATTAAAAGAGCAAAAAAAGGAAGCATTAAACATGCTTGTGAAAGAACCCAGTTCTTTTTAAAGGAAGAACAGACATTGGGTCCGCTGAGGGACTAAAACTAAACACTAGTCACTAAGACAAATTTCCAGTACAGAAAAATTACATATTTATACTAAGTCCTTTGTTTGCTGAAGTGAAGTCGGATATAGAAGATTTGTTAGCGATCAGTTTATGACGCCTTCAAAGTCTGCATGGCCACCACCAGTTGTCTGCCTCAGACTGTGTGTTAATGATAGAGGACTTAATAGTAAGACACTTTAAAATGGTCACCATTTCTAAGAATATCTCGACAACTTTGGAGATAGTACATGGTTTACGATCTTGGGCCAAGGCAAAGCCTACCGTCAAGGTTTTATTTCTGAAGATCACAGAAACTTAAGAGCCTTCCTTACTCCAGAGGGGATATTTGAATGGCTATATGTTCCCTTTGAATTAACTACTACACCAGCCGCACTCCGGAGACACATAGATGTTTTACGACATTTAAGAGATGAAATTGTAATTCTGTAACTGAGCAATATGGTCATTTTTAGGAAAACAGTTGAGGACTATATTTGAAATGTGAAGAAGTGCTAGGTCGACTCAGAGAGCATGGAATAAAGTTAAAGGCTACAAAATGCAATGGAATAAAAGGAAAGTTTATATGCAGAGTACTATCTGGAATTATATATAGAATGAATGACAGCAACATCAAGGAGGGTCAGTTAAGTCAAAAAGGCCTTGGGCCCGTTGTTCTATTATTGTCGGACCATACCTTAATTCTCAAAAAGAGCTAAATCTTTGTATGATTTGCTGACAACAAAATCTCACACCAGTGAAACTTAACAAATAAAGGCCAGCTGCAGTTTAATGCCATCATCAATTAGCCATATATGTATGTATGTATCCATATATATATATATATATATATATATATATATATATTTCAAGAAGCCTTGCATGATATCATAGATCATCATACTAAGCCATACATTTTTCACATTGATGCTTTCCAAGAAGGACGATGAGCTGTGTTTTATAAAAAACAGGATGGTCAGGCATGCTAAAACATTCAGAACACTTTCAACTGCAGAAAAAAATCGGTTACATCCTGGCAAATGGAAGATTCTAGCCCTGAAATGGGCAATAAATGACCAGTTTCGGGACTGTTTGTACTATACCTCATTTGTCTAGGGATATGCAGATAATAATCCAATCATCTATATAATAACAAGGGCGAAGCTTAATGCTGCTGGGGGTTGTTGGGTTGGTGAATTAGCAGATTATAACTTCACCATACTGTACAACCCAGGAAAGAGTAATGGGGATGATGGTGGGCTAAGCCAATTGCCTTTAGCAATTGATGATTAGATAGTAGAATATACAGAAGAAGTTAACAAAGATGCCCTACATGCAACAATCGCTCTAATGCAGCACATGATTAATAATACAGAATAGCTTACGAGTTTGCAGGACCCAAGTATGATATCAATAGTTAATCAAGACCTTTTTCACAGTTGTATGCCTTCAGAAAACACAAATATTTTCAAAGCTAAAAAGGAAGACCTTGGTATCAGCCACGTTTGAGGTGGAAGACGAATGTTAGTAGGCTAACAGAAGATCATAAACAGCTACAGAGCCATATAACAAAACCTATGACTGAAAAAGACTATATATAGATCAGAAAGGATTATTACGACGTCAATGTGGGAACAATACTTAAGTTGTACTTGCAAAGTGTCTGCCATAGTAATTACATATGGCATTGCGGCTTTACATTTACCATTTGGACGAGCACAGCGATTACCAGTGAATCTTTTATTTAAAACATCAATATCACAATAATCAAAAGACACCAAAGGTTCCTCAATGAAGGGGGGGGGGAGTCAATGTAAGAAGCATATAAAATAGCATGAAAAATCATAAAAACAGACGCTTGTAATAACAAGAGGCAATATGACAAAAATGCAAGAATCACAGTTCTTCAGCAAGATGACAGGGTCTCGACTAGGAACATGTCAAAGCGGAAGGACACAGTAAACTCCACACTTACCCTGAGGATGAAATACATATTGCTACCCATCAATTTGGTGATAACAGTCCAGTTCATAAAGTGAAATCAGAGAAAAGGCATGGGAAGACAAGGGTTCTTCATCATACAATGCTTCTACCATGTGACATTTTGCGATCAGGTAAACCAGTTATTCATACAGCAAAGTCAAGTAACAGTAAAGAACAAAGATAGCATGCTGAAAGACGGAAGACTAAACCAGCGATTGTTTAAGAGCCTGACAATGATCAAGAAACTGAATATCCGTCTGTGACATCCAATATAATGCGTCAAGTGATGATGGGACCATCCAGCAAGGAATCTTTACAGTTACAACTGGATCAGCCTGAAGAAGAACCTCATGCAAACTTTCATGGTGTGATCCAAAATGAAGAGATACAGTCACGTCAGAGAGCATCAATCAGGACCAGAGCAGAAGACGAAAACGTCGAGATCACAGCAAGAAACGAAAACATTACAGAAGCAACAATCTGGTTAAGAAACATGCTAGGAAATAGTATACCAGCTGAAACAGCCGATGTACTAAAATCCCCAGACGTACCAAAGGACAGACAGCTGCGCCCCATTTTGTCAATGATAAACTTCTACTCACTTCGTATAAGATCGTTCTAGGAATAAAAGGACTGAAATGCAGTTTGCTATCACTTAGTGACGCACAGAGAATGGGAAGTGGGGATTTGTAATAAAACTTGGTGTTTTGTAGATGTTCCATTTCCAGTTCACATCAGTTAACTCTCAATTACTATTACACCCATATTAACCTACTGAAAACATTTATTTGTAGGTCCAGCTACCTTTACGGTATTAGATTTTCAAAGTACTTCTTATGGTTCATGTTTGTTGGGAAAGAGTCCCCGCTGATTTGCTCGGTGACTCATTTGATAAAAAAGTGTTTTATTAAAGAAATGACTCATTTCCAGTGTTAAAAAAACTAACTCATGTACCAAAGATTGGATTGTAGTGCCATTTATTGTCATGATACATCACAAAATGTTGAAATTTACTGCCGGGATCTTGGAGTGGATGTAAGCGCCCCCATCCCATTGACCTGATGACAGAGCATAGTTTCGATTGTATGCTTAAAACAACATTTAAAGAAGGTAAGAGTGACTGTCTAGTGGTTTGTTGTTCATGGGATAAGGTAGATTAACCCCTGGACTTCGTTTATCTTTTGTTGAATAAATTAGAAGAACAAACGGAGGAAGAACGCTTTTTAATTTTAGACCGGACACGCAATACAAACATTGGATTGCATTCAAGTCGTATTAGTATAAAGTTCGTATGAGTTAAATTTTTGTGTAATTTTATGCCTTTTTATCTGTATCGGTTCAATTGTTTTGTAAAACAGTTATAATACCACTATAGAAGCCAGATCAGATCCTCAATTAAGTACTGCTGCTATATTTGGGCTTTTGGTCCCAGGAGTACACACTCAAGCATTGACAAATTGCAAAATCGCCATGCAGATAATTGATGCTGACCTATTCCTTACTCAAGCCTCTTTCTCAGAGACTGAACGTTAATGATGTGATACAGAGGTAGGTAGGTAGGTAGGTAGGTAGGTAGGTAGGTTCTTTCTCAAAAGGTAACAGCGATCGCTTGCAGAAGATTTCTAGGCTGTCACTTGCTTTGATATTGGAGGGGGGAAAGAAGAGACTTTACTGTCTTTGCTTCACTGACCTTAAGATATAGTATTCAAAGAAATTGCATAACAGCTTAAGGTTGACTTAAATTGTTCCTTTGATATTTGTTTTTCTTTATGGGAAGAACCAAGGGTAGATTCACCAGCATACAGGACCTTTGTTGACTCTGTTGATAGTGGCTCAGCGATTTAAATATATTAATACATTGCGAAAATGTTATTGAAGGATTGGAGTTGAAATTATGATAAAGTAAAAATATGCGTGGACCGAACTTGGTTCGAACTAGTCTCAGCGCCCTGTATGCATGATTAGAGTGAAAGGCTCAATTATAGGAATACAGGGAAAGAATATTGCATTCTCATAACAGACATCCTTCTAAAATGATGTGGTAAAGAACGTAGCATCAGTATTTGAGGTACTTGGGTATTTGACCTTAAAAACGTTTGGCACTGCTCCGAACCCAGTTGAATGTACAGGTTTTTTAATTCCTTTGTAATGCCAAATCCTCTCCACTATTATTTTCACTAAGTGGTTAGACTGACAGTGAGATTTTGGACTTCAAACTTCTTTAGAATCCTGTTAACTAACCTTTGGAATGAGAGCTAAGACAGAGAAATACCCTTAAAATGCTTTGTAACTCTTGATCACAAAACAAAGAGTATTCAGAAAACTGTGTGGTTAATTAATATTGATTTGGTCTGTTGTCTATGCCACAAAGGCCTTCAAAACGTAAAAGTACAGCTTTTTTGTTTAGCAATAATACAAATTTTAGTCCAGTAGTGGAAACCATCAAGGATGAATGACATGAGTCAATTTTATAGAAAAACTTGACAGTGCGGAAAAAAACCCTGCCGCTCTGACATTGAAAGGTTGAGTCAAGTGGTAGAATAGAGTTAAAGAAGAGGACTTCCAATCAACATCATGAAAACAAAATGCATGGTGAAAAGTGAAATCAGACTGCCACACTCTGGGCATTTGAATTTCAAAATGAGAAAATGAAGTCCCTGTTTGCATTGTCATTGATAGAAAAGGTCTCAGAGAATTCCTGAAAGCACTTCAAAAGCCATCTCTACAATTTGGGCTTTTTATGGTTTTACATGGGATTACAACAGAAAGCCAATAAAATTGAACCACCTAACAAGTCAGTTGTTTTGGTGTTTACAGAACTGCAGACTGGTATCCCTCAAGCAGTACATAAAATAATGCCTCACAACGTTTTTATCAGAGTTATCAGAGTCACATCAAGGCTTCTAATCTTCCATTGTTTCAGTATGTTGCCTATTATTGTTATTGTCAGACTGTTAAGTCATTCACGTCCAGTATCCAGTATGATACAACTTGTTGGGTTGTGTGCAGTTACGCATAGAATAGTCTCAACTGTGTACTCTAAATTCTGCAAAGGTCTTATCATTTTACAATAAGCTGATGATTGCCTTTTACCCTAGGTGATTGAAAACAACAACAAGTAAAAAACCTAGGAAGCATCAGCTATACGGTATCATGTATGCAGGTGTGGTTTTCAATAAAAGGAGGGCCAAAGAGCTCATTCTAGAGAATTAGGAAGTCACTGAAATATTTCAGTCCGAACCCAATTAAAAACTACCAGATTCTGTCTTTATGGTGCAGAAAAAGGAACTGGTATCAATGAGGTTGTGAAAAAAACTACTTATCTGTTGGACAGGTAACAAATAAAAAAGTCAAAGGTTTCTATTCAGGCAACTACATTTTGCTAAGTAACAAAACGACAGTTTAACTTGCTCGGACATGTGATGAACAAAAAGAAACTGGAAACATAGAGAATGTAACTAACCAATATTTTGTTGGTGTCAGGAATACGGTTTTCAAGACCATCAACTTATTAAAGGTTATAGATTTTGGGCTAGGTAGTCCTCCAAAACTGTAGGGTGCTGAATATACTTTACCAGTTTCAAAGAAGCATATTTAATTATTATTAATAGGGCAATTTTTTGTTCCACTAAAAAAATCTCAAAAGTTGCATTTATTTTAACAAAAGTTGCAAAAAGTTACATTTATTTTCTCAGAAGTTGCACTGACAAGTTGCAGAAAAAATGCACTATGTGAACTATGTATATATGTACGAAGCAACAAAGGAAAACTACTTAGCTACACAGTACAGTAACAAAGTAAAACACACAAAGTCTGCAAGAAAGAGTCGCAGTGTTACCAAACTTGTATAGAGTGTTTACATGAACTTCACTCTACATGGGCTTGTTACTCACGTGAATTGAACAGAATTAGGAAGTATTTCTCCACATTGTCTGGCCTGACGTTTCTGTCTTTAGAGAGGATTTTCTTCAGCACGGAGAAGCTAGGCTGGGCGCTGGGGGAAGATCTGTGCAGCATTGTTGAAGTTCTCCATACAGGGATGGAGAGACGTCACTGCGACGTTGTTCAATGATACTCCACAGGTCTGCGTTGGCTTGGAGACGCTTCTCCATGTACGGCTTCACAACCGGCAGAATCATTGCCAAATGGTAGACTCTGCAGGTCGACTCCTGCGGAGATGAACCAGCGGCTCGTAGTCGTGTTTGACGGCGAGAAGATCAGCAGCTAGACTGGCCTCTGCAACAGCTGCCCTGACCCTGTTTACCAGGAGCCTGTCTTCTTCGAAAGAAGTGACGATCTGGCGCACCGCTGGCAGGTTTTCGGCGTGATAGAAGGCTGCCTTGAGCCACGTAGCCCATCGTGTGATGATCGCTCAGGTAGGTAGCCGACTTCCGAAAACGTCTCCTTGCGATCCTTGTTCTTCGCAACGGAAGCCTTCACTGTGGCAATCAGAGAATTAATACTTTTGTGCTTGTTCCTGACACGCTCAGCACAGTTATGTAAGAGATGAACCACACATGTGGTGTGAAATAGACAAGGATAGAGGTTCTTTGGAACCTTACCGGCAGCAGTCATGTACCTCACAGCATCACTTAGTAACAGTACAGAGCGCTCAAGGTCGGCTTCCAGGATTTTGATAATGTCGTCCACAGTATGAATGGTGGCTTGTTGGTTTATAGATGCATGCCAAACCTGAAAATAAAATGGTGTTTGTGTTATTTACACCAGCCGCCACTGCTTGAAATAAAGAAAAGCAGTTTTGGTAATCGAATGAAATTAAAATTGATGTTTATATGGAATGGAATTGCACAAATGAATGCCCCTGCCTATCATAGCATTTACAAGGTACTGTGATTGACGTTCAGCTGACGTGACCCTTACACACCATTACATCAAGATAGTCTTGGGTATGTCTCAGGAACAGAGGCCTACTACTGGTAATGACAATGAGTGACCAATGAATGAGGAAATGAGATGTCACAGCTTGTAAAGAGCAAGCTAACTCCAATGCAAGTTGCTCAAGTTTTGAGTTACGCCCCTGCTTATGCAGCTAACTACCCTTGAGGTGCTATGCAGACCTTCTAATGTAGGGCTGCATCAGCTCCCATTTTTAGCCTTTGGTATGACTACCCAATTCCAACTTTTCCATTTTGAGGCTTTTTTTGCGTAAAGTTGAACGGGACTCCCACTTGGTGGTAGCCGGTCACACCATTTCAAGTCCCATTCACTTTTATTGCTGGCACTTTGCCATGCATTGGCCTTTATACAAATTTACCATATAAACTGTGGCACCAGCTGGATTCGATCCCGGGGCCTCTAGTATACCAACGCCCTCTTTTCCTTCCACGCCACCGGTTGGTTTAGGAAACTTATGTACATATATTTTACATGAACATGTACTGCATTGAGCAAAATCATAAATGTATAGTTACAATAAAGGTTTCAAAAGTGAGAAATTTCAAGTCTTACATTGCTTGAGATGAGGTAGACCTTCGTTGGGCTGCTGACATCTCCTACCAAACATTGACAAATTTTCTACCTGAAATATCTGACTCATCCACAACCATAAACAGGTTCTTTTCAGCTAAATGCTCTGTTATACGTTTCACCTCAGTATCAGCTAGCGACAAAACATGGGCTCTACAGCTAGACTCTGATGGTAGCGGCTGACCTATGAACTTCTCAGTTCAGGATTGTTGAGTTTGTGCAGAGGTACATCCGCGGACAGGAAAGCTCTTGTGACCCGAGCAGCCAACTCGTCCAGCGAAGGATTATTTGTAGGAACTAGCACAGACTGCCTCTGTCCTGTTGCTTATCTCTGACGATGTTTAGCACTATCCCTTTGCTTCTCCACAATCGAACGTCGATCATCGGTCACAATTCTAATGCATAATGTACAATGCAGGTCTCCCTTGGGATTTGCCTGAAATTCACCCGGAAACTCAGTTACATAAGAATTGACTTTATGTAGCAAGGAAGTAGATGACTTGGGCATTTCTAAGTATTATGCGGGTGAGCTGCAAAATTAAAAAATGCAGTGACTGTGGTTTTTAAAGTTCTACTTGTATAAAGCTTGTCCTTCGTGTCCACAAATTCCATGAATTCAAATGTAAGCTCTGATTGACACTGTAACATTGAAGTGTTCAAATTACAAATCAAATGGATTGATGGTCACGCATGCAGTTGCTTAAACAGTGGCTTTTTTTCATGAAAATTCCGCATAAGAAATGCATGCAGCAGGCTAGCTAGATCGTGGTACCATACGCTCACGTTGATCCATACACACAGGTAAAGTGGGCTTATAAGCTGGACGATTGACACTTTGAAAGGTTATCTGGTGCTCACATCTACTAGGTTTACACATACCTGTGGCCTGCAAGGTCAAAGACCGAACTTGCGGGTGCCTCATGAATGATTGACATTTCAATCATCATGTGAAAGGTCACTTACCCTGGATCAATTTGTAGCAGCAGTACGGTATTACAAGCTGTGTGTGTTTTGCGATTTTTATCCAGAAATTGGCAAAAGTTCCAAAAAGTTGCATTTATTTCCAAAGAGTTGCAGTAAAGTTGGAATTATCACAGCAATTGCCAAAAGTTGCAAAAGGCTGCGCTAACCCCGCACTTGGTAAAAAAAGTTGAATTTACAACAAAAAATTACCTTAATTATGAAATATTATTATTAACTTATCATCTTGTCATGTGCTAGGTACCGCAGTTCTTTCAGTTATGTCCGTCATAACGTTCGCCTCGATTCTTTGCTACTTGTTTCTTGTCTTTCAATGATCTCCACTCCAGCTTTGACGTATATCATTGCCTTTCTTTAATAACTGTTGCTGTAGTTCCCGAGACTCAATGGTTCTTACATTCCTGCCAATGAAGTAGCCAGTGATCCATATATCGACTCAATTGGGCTTATTACTGACTTCCTTTCAGTTTTTACCTGCAGCAGTTCTACTCAAGTAGTCCCAGCGAATACTAACTTCATCCGAGACTTAATGTCTCTATATCATTTCCTTGAATAGCATGTTACGGTTACAGTTACCGTAATCTGCTTTAACGTTACACGGGAAGTTAACTGGCGCCTTACCAACCTTCCTTTCTTGTCTGGGGCTAGAAACGGAACCAGTTAAGTTTTTTCACCATTGTGTGGTACTTTGGGAAGTCCAACAGAAATCAAAATAATTTGTAAAGTTAAAAATATTCAGTTTAGTTCTATTACGTAAATTTGAAATGAGCATATTTTTAAAAGTATTTTGGATGTTTATATTTCAGAAGTAATATATTTTGAAGTTTAAAACGGTATTTCTGACCTTTTTAGCAAAAGCTAAAAAATTGGGAAAACTCATTTTCGAAAATGTAGTGATAACTGCTTCATGCTTTCATTTTTAGAACTATTAATACAACTATCATGCTACAATTGCATTTTAATACGCTGTACTGTTTAGGAGTAAACGTGTAAATAGCATGGAACAGTAACATTAAATAATCTTTCATTTATATTTTACAATAACTGCAAATGGTCTTTCAATATTCATTTCCTATAATCTAGGCCAACAAACAAAAAAACCGGTCCACATTATGCCAATTAAATATGCAGAGCCCCATTCGATCTGCTTGCAATTCCTCTCCCCCCATTTCTTTTTAAACTAATGGACAATAACTTGTAGGTGGTATAAAATCCTTTCAAGAATTCAATAACCGGTAAATGCAGTGTCGTAGCAGGCTATTTCAGCTACATGGAGATTATCTTCGCTTGATCCAGTTGCAAATCAAAACTGGCTACGAGTGGCATGAAAGTACACTCCGTGTGAAGGAAACAAAGTGACAAATGAACCCTGAAAAGAGACCTATATTAAACACCAAATAACGTGAAAAAGAACGATAGAGCAGCCCATGCAAATTCAATTTACAGGAAAATTATCTGATTATCCTAATCTGAAGGATAAGCTTCCTGCTCCGCTTTTCTTTCTATCCAGAAGCAATTTAAGTCACTAATACACCTTTCCCGAAATTTTTTTTCGCTGCATGAAAACGAGGCGGAACTTGCGAAAAAATCAAAACATACAGCCAGCAAGTGCTTTGAAAGAGAAAATGGCGTTTCTTGTGTTATGAGAAATTGATTGCTTAATACAAAAATGGAGTCTTCAGAAAATTATGCTGGTTCTTCTGCCTCTAGACCAAAACAAATTGAAAAGGGCGGATTGGGAGTGTACTGCTGCATGCCAAATTGCAAAAGTAGAACGTATGACAGCAAAATGAATCCAACTGGCATTGGTTTTTTTACACTACCCAAAGATGCTAAGCTTTATCGTCAGTGGAAACGTATAATAAATCAATATAGAAGGAAAGGTACTGGAGATAATTTTCAAATAAAGAGGACTACTGTACTTTGTGAATTTCATTTTGAGGCAAAAGACATCAAAGTTAGCTTGGGACAAGGAAGAAAAACTTTAAAGAAAGGAACTGTACCAAAAATATTTTCTTTTAAACCAGAAGTAGTAGATTCAAAGAGAAAATCTCCTAAAAAACGATTGCTAAATGAAGATGAAAATTATTTTACAGATTCTGGTTCAAGTACCAGTAATGAAAACGAGGAAGATGAAAAAGAAAAGGAAATTAAACGTTTGAAGTTAAGAATTGAGGAACTTGAACATGAAAATATATATCTTAAAACTGAACTTGATAACCTAAAGACAAATAGTTACAATCATGAGAATTTATCTAAAAATGAAAAGTTATTTAAATCTGAAACTGGTTTAACAATTTCCACATTCAATGAGTTATATATATTACTAGATGTCAAGGAAAACTGTCACAACATAAAATTTTATGACTCAAAAACAAAAAGTAAAGAAAAGTTAATATCACCAACAAATAAAAAACAGGGACCAAAGGTGAAGCTTAGACCTAAGGATCAACTTCTGTTAGTACTCACGTGGCTCAAAGGTGGCTTCAGCTTAAATCACACATCTTGGCTTTTTGATATATCAAAGTCAACAACATCAAGGTACATAATAACATGGATCAACTTAATGTACTTCACTTTAGGTTCAATACCTATATGGCCTTCTAAAGCCCAAATCCAGGAAACTATGCCAAAAGTTTTTAAAGAAATTTATCCATCTACGAGATGTATTATTGATTGCACTGAACTCTTTTGTCAGAGGCCATCATCATTGGCAACTCAAAGTAGCATGTACTCATATTATAAAAGCCATGTGACATATAAAGGACTGCTTGGTATTGCCCCTTCAGGAGCAATTACTTTTGTAAGTCAGCTTTATGAAGGTTCCATATCAGACAAAGAAATTGTGGAACGTTGCGGCTTAATCAATCCAATTCTTTGGGAAAAAGGAGACAGTCTCATGGCTGACCGAGGCTTTACTATTAAAGACCTTTTGAAACCACTGGATGTTGAACTTAACATACCTTCATTTCTTGAAGGTCGTTCACAATTATCTGAAGATGAAGTTAAAGAAAGCCAGACCATTGCTTCTGTGAGGATTCATGTCGAGCGAGCCATTAGAAGAGTAAAAAAATTTAGACAAGTTAGAAATGAAATTCCTTTAACACTAAATGGATCGATTAATCAAATATGGACAGTCTCATGTTTATTGTGTAATTTTATGGCTCCTTTGATTCAAAAAGAAGATTAGGGACTTTGACAAAGTTTCAACCACAGGTAACTATGAATTAATTTCAAAAGGGAGGAATTTGATACTTAGAAGACAAATTTTGTGAAATTTTACTGAAGTGAAAGCAATTTTTTTTTTAAAAAAAGAATACAACATTTTTTATCTGAAGTTTTCAGGTCACACAAAATGTTTCATTTCTCAGTTTTTAAAAGACAGAATTTTCTCAACATTGCTAAGTTTTTCTGAGTTAGAATACATATATATATATATATATATATATATATATATATATATATATATATATATATATATATATATAAATCTGTAACATTTCAGTATCAATACCGCCCTTCCCTTTGAAAAACATATGTATATATAATTATATAAGTATATAACTATAAACATGGTAGTAAATATTGCTTGTAGAATCTAGTTAATCTTTCCACTAATGTTGCAAAGTAAGGTTCATCAAATTCAGTCCTAACAATAAGCAATCCTTTGAATGTGTAAACAATGAAATAGCAATATGATATTTGTGACAATCCCATTGCTAACTGAATTTGGCTGTAGTAACCATAACTGTGATTTTTTTTGAGAAATAATCTACCATTTGAATCTTTTCCAACATAAAACTTTTCATCATTAACTAATTCATTTGCAGTTGAATTTCTTTTTATTTTCGGACATTTAATCTCAATAAGCCCTGGCAATTTTTTATTTCTATCAGTGATTAAGCCATCTGGACTAGCAGCAAGCCAGAAAAGGAACGGTTGAACTACTATTCCAGTTTCACGAATTATGATATCTCGTTTAAGGGTGAACTTCATGTATTGTTCAAATTTTTGTCGAGCAACAGGTTCATATTCACGTCCATGTTTAAATGCTTCTTGTACTATTTTTGGCAATAGCTTCTCGTCTTTTTTTTTAATTAAAGTTTTAGCCAAAGTTTCAAAATTTTTTTGACGAATAAATATTTTATGACAATTACTTGATGTTATACGTTTCTTTCTTGCATCTATCCAAAGATTGTTTGAGGCTTGTCCCACAGTATCTTGCTCTAGTATCCTACAATTCTCTAAGGTTTCAGGAAATATCTGAGACAGTGTTAGCAATTCTGAGTGATTTAACATGTCCCAATCTGTAGGAACATAATCACTTTCTTTTGAAATCAAATCAAATGGTAAAGGGCAATGTTGATGATTTACATTAATATTTGCTGAAATAAAAGAAGTGTCGAAATTCGTAACAACATTAAAATTTGCTTCAAATACACTTAGTTGATGTGACAGTGGAGAACCAGTAAAAAAATCACCATAAGCAGTGGATACTTTTGGCAAAGAATAATTTATTACATGGCCATATCCAATTCTTTTATCCTTTGTAACCAGATTAAGATGTGCTATAGCTGTTCGTTCAATCAAATTATCATTTTCCACATTTATTCTGGGATTATAAAGAGTACATGTAACACCTTTAGACTTTTCTTGCTTCTGAATATAAATATCCATAACTGGTTGGGGGTACTTGGCATTGTCTGAGGGTACACCCCATCGTCTTGATGTACTTGTACAAGCAATTTCCTCAGGAATTTTCTTTAGTTGATGTAGTGAATAATCTGCTAATTCATATAAAAGAGCCATAAAATGATTACAGTATCCAGATTTCCCAGCCGGACAATCACATTTAGCCTCGCAAACCTCTCCATTGTCTTTTCTCAAACCAACTGTCATACTTCTAACTTCTCTTTTCATACTAGCTTTGCATTGTCCCTTAACATAAAAAAAGCGTTTTGTTAATCTCGTGAACAAAGCTTTTCTCAGAACATATCCCTCTTCCTTGAATTTTCTGCCCCTGTTCATTGTTTTTACTATCGACTTTCCTCTTTTACCACTCACTCTTTAAACGATGCTTTTCTATCTCTTTTATTGTAAACAATGGCAAGTTTAAAAGATCTTTTCCCCACTTCAATTTCTTTTCTTCTTTCATAACAACAATATTGATTTTCTCATCAACATTTTTCAGCAGTAACTTTATAAGATTCTGTGCGTCCTCCATGCTGAAATAGTTTATTTTGATTTTTTTCCCCGCAAGTTCAGCCTCGTCTTCACGCAGCAGAAGAAAATCTCGGGAAAGGTGTATTAAAGTCTGTGGGAAAGGACTGCAAGCCGATTTTACTTTCCTCAGCCCATTTTATCTTAAGATCTACTTATTACAAGTACTACTTGAAAATAGCGGTGAATATTGGACTAAGAAAGAAAAGTGGATATTAAGGCCTTGCAGTCTTTTCGGCGTCAGGCCTACCTTACAAGAATTTTCATTATTTTAAATATTTATTTTTTCACAGAAAGTATACTTTTTTCTCTTTCACTGCCATAACCCTTTACTACTGAGAAAACGAGTTTTACATTTCTCTGCGCTCTACTGAGGCTATTTCTGTTGCTTCCTATTTTACACATTCGCTTTGATTAAAAAACACTTGCTGTTAATGATGTTTAAAAATGTGCGATAAATGACCTTAAAACAAAGCTTTAAATATTTTAATTAAACCCAATTGTTGTAAAGAGGGTACCGCGCAAAATGTTTGGCTTTAAAATTCATATTAAAATATTTAAAGCGCTGCTTCAAGGTCATTTATCACACATTTTTTCTGTACAATATATATATATATATATATGTATTTGAAGGGTTTTTTTAATCAGTCAAGTATTGGAATTTTAACAACTCCAGAAAATACAAATTGTACTACAAAATGATTTGATACCTTAGGGTCATAACAAAGTCGCAGGTATTTTCACTTCTAACGTATTTTCGACGTAAATTCTCTCTATTTTCAACTACCCACAACTTAAATCATATTGTTAAAAAGTAGCAAACAATTTTATCCTTCCAAAAAACATTCACATACTTTTTGTGAGTAGATACCAATCAATTCGAGTATATCCTTCTGAAGGCAACCACATGAAAATGCCCTAATAAAACATGAAATAGAGATTTGGTGATCATAAGGAGCCAGGACCTGCTAGTTGCTTCAGACTTCTTTCGTGCACTCCTTGATCATAACAATAGGTCATGAATGAAATCAACTGAGAAATTTCTGAATTCATCTGACAATACTTTTCTTCCTCTATATACTAGGCTATCAACATTAAATTGTCTCCACTTTTAAATACTGTTAATCTCGTATCTAGCAAAAATTGACAATCAAACCTTAGTTAGTCTGTAGCAAAGGGTCTTTAATCGGTACAGCATTTCTTTTCCTGCTTCGAAAATGGGTAAATACGATATATGCAAACACACTTGTACAATGAACACCAAATATCATGTTTCTGTCGCTCGAATAAATGCGTGTTTGAAAACAATGCGAATAAGATACCAAGAAATAACCACAGAGAAAACAGTTAGTATAAAATTAGTTGTATATTTGTGGGTACAGCAGTATATCAAAAGAACGGAAGGGGAATTAGCAGTGTAATATACATAAAGTATCATCTATTATACTGACTGGATTTGTCACTGGGACTACTCAACGTGATAGTAAAATAAAAAGAATTTACAGCCTACTATAAAATTGCTTTCAGTCATAAAACTATGTACAGAGCCGGGCACAACGTTAACAGCATCTCACAGGCAATATCTGGCACTTAAAAAAGTGTTTAAATTATATACTCTAGCAGCGTGATAGCAGAGTACGTCAGCTCCAGTTACACCCGGTCATCGATACTTATGCGCCACATTCTATGTGTTACATACCTCCACCCACTGTTGCCAATTACACTAAGACAACTAAAGTCTTACAAAATACAATTACGAAGCGTGCTTATTTATGACAGTCGACTTTCGTACATAACTGTATATCCACGAGGAACAACAATATACAATTATTTATGGTACAGTCTATTTCTACTTACTAGTATTACATACTGTAAATCAATGGCTTTACCATTTGCACTATTGACTCTAATTGCATTTACAGCATCGTAATGCAAGCACTTCTGCGGATATACCTCGTTGAACGGCGATGCTAATTTAAGAGCCTACTTTTTACATGGCACATTACAAAAGCCCTGTTACTTCCTACACAGAAAACAAAGTCATCGAAGCAGTCTGTCCATTTACTTTGTTTACCTTTTTAATAAACTTAATAGTCTATACAACACCTCTTTCAACATTTCGAGGGACTACGTGCTTCACAGCTTAACTAAAATGTAAATTCCTCATATTGGATTTTAAGAAAACCGTACAGTAAATATGTCATGAGAAGGGCAAATAGGGTAGGTCATGGCCTTTGTATAAGCCATAAGGTATACCTAAGGTAAAAGCAATTACGCCTATCGTCCCGTTCTTTAACATCACCTACAACAACGATGAATTTTTCTTCTGTTATAGCTTCGCAAACTATCCCCAAAATTAAACGTTTAGTAACAAGTGTTTCTCGCCTAAAAATACAAGTAAAACACATGGAAACAAAAAAGAAAACAAAACAAGGGCAATCATCAGTTTGCAATTTCAGCTCACAAACTGGCTACCCATCCTTATTTTTATGTAATTTAAAAATTGTTCTTCATAAACTTGACTTTTATAATACTAAAATACTCACGTGCAAACACGGAGCTTCATTAGATGAAACTCCAAGCAGCATATTAATTAATATTACGCAACAGTGTTTAAAATATTTGAGACCTCTCGATTACATCATCGCAACTAAATATAATGTACATATTAAATTATACAATCTGATAATGTAAACTGTTATAATAATACCAGTTGTTTAAACATAAACCAATTCCCAAAATATGGTGGCCAAACATAAGCACTGTACAAATGCCTCAACAAACAAATAAAAAGTATAATCTAACGAGAAGTAAAATGTCGGAGTCTGTTGGCCATGCCAATATATTTTCTCTCAGCATCTTGTTGGATCACATTTGGTTTGGAATGCATTTCAAATAAGTGTGTGGAATGAAGTCGATTGCATGTAAAATGTGCGTTTTGTTTGGTATTTCTCTGAATCGAAATTATGGGCAAAAAAATATTAACTTTTAGCATTTAGTCTGCAGTCTCTCCAGTTCTTCTTCCCTTTGTTGGTGAAGCTTGTTTTTCATGACAGCAACTGAATCTTTAACAGCATGATATATTATATTTTTCACCTGAAATTGGAAAATGAAATGAGGAGAGGTTTGCTTATTCAAAGGTTGATCATGTTCCTAAGATACCAGGCAAATAAAAAAAGGAGGAAATTGGCGTGGCATAACGCAAATTAAAGCAAAAGATTTTATTAAAAATGTAATCAAACAGGGCTAACGATTATCTAATTGAAATTTAATGCTACAATACTATATTTTAAACTGAAGCAAAAACATTTTTCAGGGCTGTAAGTTGTAAAGCAGTATGACCTGTTGAGATACAAAAGCAGCAGCTTGATAAGTCTAGCAACTAAGAAACTGGTGGGTCAATTGCAATGATAGAGTGATGTTGTCATCCATATTTTCTCACTCTTAGGAGCTACTGCACACATGCTTGTATTCACCTTACCTGGTATGCTTACGGACTTAAATCAACACAGTAACAAGCCATTTTTACCGATCCATCATTTGAAAGAGTATTAACACCCGATAACAATAGGATTAATTGTAATAACAATACTAACAACAAAAATAATGATAAAAGTAATAATAATGATAATAACTACGATAAAAATAGAATAATAATAGGTTACAAATATTTCGGGGTGCTGCAAGGCCCGGAGTAGGAGTAGGAGTATGAGTAGGAAGGTGAATTCAGCCAACCTAATGGAGGAAAAAGATAAGTGCTACCACCACTTTGGGATTACCAAGTAATTAGATACTCGGCATATTTTTGGAGTGGAAAAAGACAAGAGTTATAGCAACTGTATAGAAGCAGAATAAAGCTGCTTAAAATCTATAACATAAACTATCGTAAGAATAATGTTAGTAAGCTACAATTCAGGACGTAGAGGTTTGTCGAATGTTAGAACAATTTATGCAATTTTGGATTTGTAAACCTATAGAATGGACAGTGAAACGCGTGGCATTGGTAAAAGGAACATAGCTAGAAAAATTAGGAATTGCACGCTCAGTACAGGAGACAACTTGAGAAGGTGACAGTTAAAAAATGTGAGAAATACGACACTCAGCGATACCAGGTTATCCTGGGTTAACAAAGAACCTTGTTAATACCTACGGCTGCCTACTGACTTGATAAAAATATTAACTAGGGATAAACAATCATCCTACTAGTATTTCCCTATTTCCAAAACGACAACCTGACATTTTCGGGAGGGTAGTGTCCTCCTGGCTCGCTCGCAAACCTTCATAATCCGAATGTTTCTTCTAAAATGCTCTATCATTTATCAACTAATTTGATCAACTCTTGCTCACATAGTTCTTTTATGTATCCTCTCAAGTCGATATCATACCGCCATGTGACTTCCACCTTAATAGTCTCTGTGTGATGATTTAAAAAATTAATTTTCAGCCTTTTGCCATATTACTTTTAGCTGCCTCCTGATGTTTTCAGTCTCAACTGATGCTTTCTCATAAATTTCATTTTCCCTTGCTTCGTCATTTTCATGTTTTGGATCATTCTCTTTAAATGTGACTATTCCGATTCTTTCAAATTCTTCTTAGTGTGTAATTATAATTTGTATGCCTTCTACTAGTTATATTCAATTGTTCTTCTGTACCAACCCTCATCCTCCAACTTTTCAATTGTTTCAATTTCAGTTTCTTTCTCTACAAGTTCATATTCAGTCACCCTCTTCCTCTTTCTTTAAATGTGACTGTTCTTATTCTTTAACTTTTGACATGTAGAAATATCAGTTATCCTATTTGTACTCCTTTTTGGCAAAAAATGGCAAAAACAAAACTAATCATTGCAATACGATGACATGTTACCGAAATTAAAATATGAGTTTTATAACATTAAGGAAAACATAATTACCTAACTACTTAATTACTTATTAGTAAGAACTATACAAAGGTTCTCATATAATTGAAAATAGGTGTATTGTTACAACACATAACGATGCCAAGTTTCACTACGATAGCTTGAAAAAAAGAGGCGTCTTCCGAGAAAACCGTTGCTGACATAACACCCACCACCTGGTACATGATAGAACAAAGACTCTTATGAGTGGGCGGTTTGCCTATATGCGTCTATTATGAAACTGCGCCTTGTGTTAGGCCTGGTGGTGAGAGAATTGAGCAAGCAGGGCAACAATAAAATGTGTGTAATGGCAATATCTGGTAAACAAACGGGCAAACTGCTAAAATATTGAAATGTATTTGCACATTCAAAAGAGAGAAAGAAACTTGACTGGGGTAGAGGGCAACTACGAGAAGGGCTGTGGCATATAACACTGCTCCTCACATATATTACCAAGTGCATCGTGCAGGTAAAGGTCCAAGAGAGTAACATAATAAAAGACTAGATAAAGAATCGGAGAACGGAAATAAACGCCTGTGAAGAGAAATTACGAATGGTAGACAAAAACATGATCATCAAATATGGGCAAAATAAAACTTTTTAATCAGCTCATTCTAAAAAGCTCATTCTGAAGAGTTACGAATTGGCTCTGGGCTTTTTTACTATGTACTATGCAGTATTATTTTGTTTTCATAATAGCAATTCCAGTCCATTCAACCGGTAGTTTGGCTTAAATTTCAGATTGTTTACTAGTAAAACAAAGGATTTCCACCTCTGATTATTATACCATGGCTTTTCTGGAGAACCGATAAGAATTTCATTGGCAAAATTTCTTTTTTTAAGCTTCCTTGAAATACTAAAATACAAAATTTGTATCTACAAGATTACTCGTAATAACGTCAGTCTCACAATCTCACACAATTTCACCCAATTACTAATGTCTAAGTTCCTTGTCCAAAAGACCTCAGTTTTCTGTAGCGACACATATTTTATGAAATTCTAAAATTAATGTCTATTTTTAAAAACGTTGCCATAGTCAGGTACCGCCATTACCTGCAGTTTATCCTCATGGTTGGTGTGTTTGTCCGATAAATGCCGAAACTCCTGTGTAAGCTTAAAGCAATGCCCAACATGCTAATAAGAGATAGAAGGAACCAGTTAAAGGAGCTTTATCAACAAGTATTATGTTAATCACACCTTCAAAGATAAAACAGAACGATACATATTTTAACTTGGTTATGGGTCAACTAGTAATAATGTGATGGGTGAAAGAAAACAAAAAAAACCTGGCAATTGGGGGTAAGGTGAAAGGAAAAAACGGGAAAAAGTGAGAAAATAGTTGAAAATTTCTGAAAAAGACTTCAGCATTAATTTTTTACTTATAAAATATCTAAGGAGCTTGTACCTTGCTCGCAAAAATGGTAAGTGTACACACACACACACACACACACACACACACACACACAAGCACACACACACACACACACACACACAAACACACACACACACACACACAAACACACAAACAAACACACACATGGACAGACAGACAGACAGACAGAATTAGAGGGGAGAAGAAAGAGGAAGGGGGTTCAGAATGAAGGTTACGGTAAGTAGAAA
>RDPX01000004.1:1929693-1958624 GCA_003991215.1 Morbakka virulenta
TTTTTTTGTGTTTGTGGGGTGGGGGGGGGGGGTGGGGGGGTGGGTGGGGGTGGGGGGGGGGGTGGGGGTAAGAGGTTACAAAAACAACGATATTACCAAACGCAAATTACGTATCACCACTACTACTACTACTACTACTAGTGGTGGTGGTGGTGGTGGTGGTGATAGTAGTAGTAGTAGTAGTAGTAGTAGCAGTAGTAGTAGCAGCAGTAGTAGTAGTAGTAATAATAATAGCAGCAGCAGCAGGAGGAGGAGGAGGAAGAGGAGGATGAGAAGGAGGAGGAGATGGTGGAGTGGTGGTACTGATTGTGGTAATAGTGGTAGTAATCTAGTTAATGCTTCTTTTCATACTAATATTTCATACCCTTTTACAGCATGAAATGTCGATAGCATACAGTAATGATGACTCCCAATATACCCGTGAGTACGTACAAGATACGAATAACAAGCAAATGTCTTAGGATTACTTCCAGAGTTAGTATCATCTACGCCCACAACAAATTGACTCAAGTAAAAAGTACTGCATAGGTAATATCCATGATAGAAAAAATACCACATTCACTTGAGCTGGAAAACGCATATGAATATGCCCCACCAGCTTAAACAGCATAAAAAGAAAATAACTCATCAAAAAAATCTTGTGAAATCGCCAGTAAAGCAGTGAGGTAAAACGTCCATTTCCAAGCATACCAATGGACAAGAAACTGTGATACAGTTGATCAAACATATGTTTAAAGAAACCCTGCTCAAGCTATTTGCTCAAGCTATTTGCTCAAGCCATTACACACTTCAATGACTGCCCACCAAATTAACGAAAATTAAGCTTCTCGAAGTCTATCTAAAAGTGTAGCAGCCATTAGATTACCTTTCCCTTGAAGCACAATACTTAAGGAAATACTTATGTAAAGCAAACAATGTGTTTCTGTTTTAACATAAGAATTTGCTAAGCTGAACATCCAACACACTATCTCTCCTTTGACATTATTTTTAATTGTCAACATGAATTATTCCTTTCCAAAAATATTCAAAAGTGCATGACTATTTCCCATATATCAATAGCACTCCAAAAATGCCCATGGCTCCATTTACTCTTCAAGCTCTTATGTAAACAAAAGTTCTGATTAAATGAGATCTACAGGGAGTAGACAACGAATATTATAATAGCAACAAAAACATTTAGTCATACCTGGTGCGGTGCACCAGCCGGAATAAAAACGGCATCACCAAGGCACTGGCAAATAGCATATCCAGTAACATTGTATTCTTCTTTTAAACGCTTACGAAGATCGTGATCAAGGTAAATCGCCTAAAATTGTAGGGAAAGGATTAGCTGGCACTATCTACACCCCGGACCTTGGAACAGATAGGTCAGTAAATATACAGACTGTATCCTACAAAAATGATTAACTCTGACAAACCAGTGTATATCACACATTAGTTTAAAATGGTTTGTGAAATGTATTGCGTTATGATACAGTTAAAGTATATAATTGTAAGCATTTAATTAGTTAAAAAATTTCTTCTATGTGTTAAAACATCAACAAATTACATGATCAGATCTGACTAGTTAAAGTTCTCTGGTTTATAAGCGACAACCTCTACAACGTACGATCCCTTCAAATTTCCAAATTATTTTTGCAGACAATTCTATTTTAATGCCAATACAACATTTTATGCAGGCAGTGTAATTAGACCTTGCAAAATACGGGTAAGAACAATAGGTATCGTCTCCTAACTTAAAAAATGTTAGTAATATCAGTTTAAAACAACCAAAACAATATATTTGTAGCGACGAGGCGTCATTAAATGGGGGCTTATTTCGTAAAAAGAACCTCTACCCCAATCCCCAACCCCGCAGAAAAAACCTTGATGCATTGCTGTAATTTTTCTCATGATATAAAAAAATCTAAAATTAAAACAAAATTTGCGTTAAACTAAGCTTTTCTCCTATCAAATGAGCAAGGGGCTCGAAATGATGGCGATAGCATCATCAACGGTATTCTCTTTTTTATTGGAAACAAAAAATGACAAAAGAAGCAGCATGAAAATAATCTAATATTGATGGCGAGGATTTGGAATTGTAGAAAAGTGAAAATATGTCTGTATCGCATTGGTTTCGTGCCAGTGTCTATAGCTATCATGGCCAAGTGCTCTCCAACTGAGGAAACGGTGCTCGTTTCTCAACAGACCATATTTTAATCCACATCCTTTATAAATGGAAGATGTGGTTCCAAAAGTGATCTTGTTAAGAACGCGCACCAAGTGCTCAATGCCGGACCATGTGGTCATAGGCACAGGTTCAAATACAGTTCGGTGTACATATATATTTCATCTTTTAAAAAAGGTCCATAAAAACAAAAGGCAAAATTCTTTTCTTTAATTTCAACAACATGGAAACAACAACTGCCTTAATTCAGGCCCGTTAATTGAGACAATGATGGTACAATGTAGTTACCTGGTCGTGTATAGGATCCGAATGTGGCGAAATTTTCGTTTTTCTCCTCTCTGATTGAACCTACGCAAAAAGGGTATAAGGAAGTGGTTATTTGTTATTTAGAAGCTTCCGAGACTGGCTGGATAAAAAACTTTACGGACTAAACACAACTTTCTATATCCTGTCTAATAAAAGAAATTAAATAACTTTTAATTCCTCGGAATGAAATTTTTTTACGCTTAAGGCTACTATACAGCATAATCATTTACGTCACATAACCAGAGGGAAACGTTGGTTCTTGAAGGTGTTGCTACATACCATTTCAAATAAAATTACCACATAACTTCAAAATCGAAATTACCAAATGAAGCCAGTGCGGCACATTCATATTTAGAAAAGCGAAACCAAAAGTTTATTTCTTATTAAACAGGCAAAATATAAACATGCTATTGTGCTGTGTCTATATAATACCACCAATTTTAACACAGAAATAAAATTGTTAAAGGTACAGATAAGTTTACAGGTAGCGACTTCTTGTATAGAAAATATTTTCTTCAGCAATTGTTTTCTTGAGCAATTCTGATTCTAGTATTTAGTTTTATCTCGTTTACTCCAGTTCCATCCTGGTCAATCACTTACTGAAAAAGAATGCACATAAAATAGCAAATTAATGGGGCATAAATATACATATCTTATCCGCATGTTACTGTTTTCGTCTCTTACCTTCCTCAGAAACTCTCGTATTGTATTGGTGTCCTCAGGTACGTATATATGCCATAAAGCACCCTAAAATAAATAAAAGACCTCGTTACTCTTTAGCGTCAGATGATGTGGGATGCCTTGGGAAGTTAAGTAAATATCCACTTTGGAAATTGTTTAGATCGACAAAAATTTGTAACAAAATTAACAATATCATACAAAACATGTATCGAAATACAACCTGCTAAACTGATATTAATCATAGCTGAAGCAGAACAAGACTGTCTGCTTTCATTTACAACGTTTAACCAATAACTGGATCTTGTGATAAAAAAGCTCAGTTGTCTTCAAACTACATTTAAAAAACTAAACGAAATACTTTCAATGTGGCTACACCCTACGCCATCAAATATGTTTGTAAAACATGTTTTGATGATGTTCCTGGCATATTTCAAAATAAATATGCTAGAGTTCAAAGTGACTAAAGTACAAGTAAACGATCTTCTAAGGAACTACATACGGCTAAAACGTGGCTGCAATACAAATCATTGGTCCTTCACTTACCGGTACGTCTACATTATTTCTTACTCTTTTTCTTGTTACATCATCACATGCCATATCGATAGTCTTCAGTGTATCTGCAAGGCACATAACATGACTCATTAAGGAACCATAATGAATAATATTGTCTCGCGGCAAAATTTTACTGCCATACAAAAACACAGTATGTTACACTTACTAAAAAATGACCATGTGCTGATGTGCCAGGCCTTTTTTTCAATTCAGCCTGGTAAAGAAACTGCTTTAGAAGCTAACTAATGGAAATATATTCTAGTGTTTTTTTCACGCTAGCAAGCTTCATGTCCACCGTTGGGTAAAAATAGGGGTTCTGACAAGTAGGCACTTGTTGCCATAATATTTTTAAAACTGATAAATGAAAAAAAACCTTTTCATTTTCTGATGAATAAATGGTAATTTAGTGTCATTGTTGCCCTACTATTGTCTGGAGAGTTACTTCCAACATTTTAAAAAGCTCTTCGTTGCACTGAACGTAAATCCCAGTCTCTTTGAAATTGTCATCTCCAGCAGGATGGCGTTGATGCAGGCTCACCAATTCAAAAAAAACCCAACAAACAACAAATAACCAACCAACAAATCCATCATTTTCTTCCGGGTTTTTTTTCATTAAACACTTCTTTTACCCCAGAAATATTCAGTTGTCATTTTCCCCCTTTTACTCATAGTTTGGCTTATTCTTATCGTACGATCGGTGTCAATGGGAAGCTTTGTTTATCCAAAATCTCGTACCTCAAATAGTGTTATCATCACTTTACACTGAGAGCGTAGAGCTAGTTTCTTCAAAAGTACCCAACTGCAGATGTAGTGTTTCTTAATAAGAAAAAAAGCTTTTCTTCAAACAACTGCAAAGTTATAAACCCTTTGGGCGAGATTGGTCCAGAAATTAAAAGATGCTTTTTATGTTGTCCTAAACCTCGCAAGTAGGGCAAAAATAACGTAAAGTGCCATCATACGCATTAAAAATTGATAAACCAATGCCAACACCCGCATTGGTAACCACAGCTATCAACAATCCCCAGGCAATTCTCTTTATGTGCATCAAGACTTAAACAGCAGTACCTTTCTGAAGCGTCTACCTCTCTCTAAGTTGTTCGTCTTTCTAATGAAACGGCAGAGGCAACTTGTAAACACTTAATTGTTTTTGCCTTAACCCTTTAGTACACACGCTTCTTTAATCATGTGGCCACATATTCCATCAATGATTATCTGTTCCTATTAATTCTTTTTTCAACATGTTCACTTTGTGCAACGACAGGGAACGAAAAATGGCAGCAATAAGTAATTACCTTGTTCCATGATCGATAGTAAATATCACTGCCTTAAAATCTGACGCAGCTCTTCAACTGCACTCCGAAACAAATAAAACAGTTTACTGCCACACACTCAAGTACAACATCCGCCACAAAAAATAGTACCGGCAATTTCTGAAGATTGCTTAATACTAATATATCAGTCAATGACTCTCTTATAGATGAAAATTTATTGCAATAAAGTTCTTCTGATTAGGCAAAGTACAATCAATTAAATATTACGTCTATAAACTATGAAAATAACTTTACCTATTGATTCTTTGACTCGCAAGTCTTCTTCTTTGGGTAGCCCAACATATACCTGTCGAAAACGGTAGAGTAATAAAATCGCTATCTTTTTGGCGCTACGGCAATCCACATATTAAAGCAACAACGAACACACACAGAAAGAACAAGACAAATAATAAACATGGGCAACTAAAAGATGGCAGACATATATACATTAATATATGTGGTTTATGTGAGCGAATTTGGTTAATTATACACGAGACACGAGATGCGCAAGTCAAAAGTCACTGTGTTGTTGCATCTGGTCCTGGTAGTTGTTTTTACAATTTTTGTCTACTTTTTTCTTTGTAGTTTGCAAAGACTTTGGCCATGAGCTGTCATGACGATTCCTTCCGTTTCAGGCCTTGGCACTGCACGTCTAAGCCACCGATGGGTGTCTTTTGCGTCAACATCAACATTTTCATTCCGACAATCATACTCGCCGATCATACTCGTCATGCAGAGGCTTCCTCTTCCAGCTTTCATGCAATTCCTTAGTGCCATTATTGGCATTATAACCACATATTCTACCAACTGAGCTATCGGCGCTCGTTCGTAACCAAATTATTTTTTTAAACATGTCTTGCAGTTTTATAAGTAACTTGTGTGTTACTTTTGTGGTCCACACATATAATCGTGGTTAAATTCTGTGTAAAAACACTATTTTGATCACCCAACCATGTTTGAAAATATATATTAAAAAGAGTAAAGCTTTTTTCAAGAAAAGGCGCAACAATCAATCGCGATGCAGAAACACAACCCTGTAACCTTGCAATACAATGCTGTATGTGTAGTGGAATAAAGTTATTTCATCAAAGACTGCTGAAGGTATCTTTAGTTATAGTACGGAGTCATCTAGAGACGGTGTCTTAACAGAAAGACTGGTTGATGAGAACAAACCTGACATCATTTTTTCGCACAGGTGTAAGTCAAGCAACCACCTCTAATAAAAAAGCAAGTGAGGCGAAGTCACAAAGAGGTCTGCCTTGACCCCATTACTTTCAGCTGAATACATTCACCTGTCGGTTCCACACAAGTTTCAAATGTTTTCGCCTTTGCCATAAAAAAGAAAGCCGAATCGAATGAGGCTGGCTGGCATATGCAGCTGGTAGGGAACTACCGAATAGAACGTGCCTCTTCTTAAAATTTTTACTCATAATTTGCTCACTTCTATAATGTGTATCCAACAATCAATAGTCATTTCAAAAGTACAAACCAAAAAAAGCAATTTACAATGTTTGTGGCTAAAATAAAAAAACATGAGTCACTTTCAGTTGACCTTTGGCATCTCTTACATCGGGTTAATTCAGACTCCTATTCAAAAGGAGGGTAGATGGGAGGGAAAGTGGGTTTTAAGGCACCTTTCAAGCTGGCAGATGAACTGATATCGGAAGCCACTTTGAAACAAGAGCATGGAGGCAATATCTATAATCGAGCCTGAAAGATATATTCTTCTTGTCTTCGCCTTTATGAACGTAAAAAAGTCCAATTAAATGTGCCTTGAAGCTCAAGCATTCGAGTGGAATTTTTTAAAATCCCATTGATAACAGTCACTGGTTTCCATTAATACGGCAAATGCCTTTTTAAATCTAAAATTTTTTATTTAAAGTGTTCAATAACAAGAATACAGTTAACCCCAAAACTTCTATACATACCATAACATTAACTGCATCTGATATATCCAAGTGAAGGTTTGTCGTCCCTGCACTGGGAACCGCCGCTGATCCTGCAAATAAAACAAAATTAATAAAAAGTAACACGTGGTTTTACTGTCAATTGATGCCAGGAGGTAAAATACAGGTTGCGCATTTATGTAGCGAAAGGACTGGGTTTTTAGAAACGCTTGGGTCAGTTAAATCATATTAAGTAACTTGCAAACTTGACAAACGTTTCCAAGTTACTTACCGTTTCCAAGCTCTTCAAAAACTTGGGGGAAAAGCGAAAACAAAGCCACAACAAGCTCTAATGCACATTAAAATAAAATCTACAAATGGTCTTTATTTAGTTAACATGACCAACTGCAGACAAATTTATGACACTAGCATATTTTTTATAAACCATTTTTATCTTTGTATTTTTTTCTGCGCCTGACATTATACACAAATAAAACGCTTAGTCATATCAAATTACCTAATGCTGTCATGAAGAAAACATTTCGCAAAGTCTAATGGTCTAGCTTTACCCTACTCTATTAGAATGATATGGGGATTTCACTTCTATCGTAATTAATACTGTACCAGCTTTCTTTTTGTCGATGTAAAAGGAAAAATAATTTATTTTTAAGCACTCAGTCAAACAACCTTGTCGATGTTTCCGCCAAACTTATCCGAACAGAAATGAAACATGATTTAATTGATAATCATGAGATAATGTACTACGAACACCAACATAATCCACAGAAAAACTTCAAAATGTAATGTTAGGTTAAGAAATCAAGAAACCTTCCTCGCTGTTACAAAAGAGTCTTTTTAAGTGTTTATTGGAGACAACATAAGAGTTATGTAGAAACTGTTTTCACTTTTCCAGCGTTGGAAAACAAAAGTTATACAATATAGTATACGTATATAGTATATATGTATATGTATATAATATAAATATACATATAAATATAGTAATGTAAATATATAATATAGCATATACTTCGTCAGAGATGTAAGTTCACGTCACCTGAGGTGGACAAGCAGAAGAAGAAGAAAGGTCCATTGACAAGAGCCACTAAAGGCTACACAAAATATCAACGGAAACAAAAATGCGTAGTATAAATGCCTTACGACATACCAGTACCTACCATAAGCATTGTACATTTTTGGTCCCAAATCAGGCTTTACAAAAAATTTAGCGAGGCTAAAAGGAAAAATTGAAATCATCGTAACAATAAGAAAAACCTTGCTGGTGAATAAAATTATAAATACGTGGTTAGATGAAATGAGCTAACGAAGTCGCTCCGTATACAGTTCAATAATTCAAAGTCAACATGATCAAATCACGACTTGGTTACGACTGAAACCAATACCCAGGCTCCAAATTAATATCCACATGCAAAAATTAGTACCCAAAACCCGAATTTCAATTCATGTGCCAGTATGGCTGAATACATACAATAAAACTAAGTAATTCCTTAACGCAAATAACATCCAAACCAATATGGATCTTTTCATTCTCCCTATTGATTGCTGACGTAACTTGGGCTTCCTTTAAAATAGCCGGTTTCCATACGACAATTCTTATAGAATTTAACGTTGTGTCACTGATGATAATCTAATAATAATCTAATGATAATGATAATCTAATGATAGTCAAACCTAGCGTGCCAAAATCTCACTGAAGTGGCCAACGCATTCTTGAAGTTGTCCCGATTTCATAAGCCTACGTCAACTGATTCAAACAAACAATCACAAATTCATGACATAAAAACGAGTGTTGTGAATCTCGACCTTGGATTTCAGCAGCATTAATAATATTGCATCATTCTTAATTTCAGGCGATTTGCTACATTCTTGTGCTTCTTATTCTCTCCATGATTGGTTCCTTCAATAATGATGTTAAAAATTTAAACCCCTAATATCTTTAGCTGTGTGCTGTGGTAATTTTCAATCACTATACACTTCCCAACCCGTCTGTTTTCTTACTGAAAGATTTCAGGTGATTTCGCATTTGTCCAAACAGTAATGGAAGAGGGTATATACACCTTAGAACACGTTAAAGTTTTTCAGCTTTCATCAGCAAATTAAAAATATTCAAGGTTTGCTCAACTAACGGTGTAATATAATCTTAATTAAAAATGCCAGAGTAGGATGTTTGCTTATGTCAAACCTTAACTTGTCCTATTTCAATTCATTCACTATGTCTTCAGCAAAAGCTGGTCAATTGGATGAAACGCGCATGATCAACCTTCGCCTTCCCCAGACAACTTGTTAGTTAATCGAGGGACGCATAATTGTAGATGCACTGTAATAAATTTTGGCTGGCGAAGTAAACTTAAAAAATTAAATTTACAAAAAGGGCACGGCTTGCGAGGCACATAAATCTATGACTTAAAAATGCGGAAGGGATAGAAAAATAAAGGTTCTTATAAACATACCGTGACACCAGATTCCATGTGCCATTTCTTCTTGTGTACTCAGGGACAGGAAGGGCTTGCATTAAATCTTTAAACCTGCCGCCACAAAAGAATTCAAAAGCCTCTAAATAAAATTGTTTGGAACGCAAAAAAAATCACACGAGAAATTCTGGCTGTAAAAATGATTGGTTTGGTTTAATCAGCAGTGGATAATTGTTAATCTGGCCCATTTGGAGTCTGGTGAGCTATTTACCCTCATACTGTAGCCCCACTGTAAGTTATCTGAACCTGTCTTGGAAGTACGACTATTGGGTAAGGGTTCGTGGGTATAAGACTTTATTGTAAAAATATAATTTATGTATAGCAAACCTTTTATTTTTAAAGAACCTGTACTGTATTAGATAGGCAAAAATCAAATATAAAAACATCAGGTCCAAGTCTCGTCCTGTCTGTCCTTACCTTGTAAGTTGTTGTGATGTTCCACGGTTGTCCTGTCATTACCAGTGAAAGGATTTTTTCTACAAAAACCACTGCGAAAAAGCGGCAAAATTGGACTTATACGACACTCAAGTGGTTTTGCTGGCTTCTGAAGTGACAAAAATCTAGATTTACTTTATTCCATCTTAATTTTTTCTGGTTGTTCAGCTCACCAACCTCCATTTGCTCTCTCTGACAATTTTTTTCTTCAGAAATAAATCATCTTAAACCTTGCAGTGGCTATTCAAGTCAATTAAAACCAATATCATCCCAAGCTTCTATTGTTATTAGGTACATTAAAGTAAGCTATACACAATAATTTCAACAAACAGGCCAAATTAAGGTAAACTAATAAATAAATCAAGAAAAATGTGCAATTCTGTGGTTTCTATAACCAAAATAGGACTAATTTAATATCTTCAGCCTTCAAGTAAATAAGCAACTTTAATACAAAAACATCAACTGAAAGCGAGGCACTTACCGAGTCGGAAGTTTATCACTAAAATCTGCACCAGGTGGCCAATCCTAATCAAGAAGAAAGGAAATGGCATTTGTTTCTCAAATCAAGTTTTTGGGCAACAAATCATTAATTTTGACTGTCTCTGATTCCATTCTACATACAAGTATACTGTGCCGTCAAAAGACGCAGTTTACAAAGTTCAACAGAACAAAATTGACAGCCTATGACTGCATGTGGCTTTTGTGGAGAAAACTGAAAATCATAACTTCACATTCACTAGTTTTGAGCGTTGAAAAGTTTTGAAATTCACATAAAAATCAATAGATACGTCGACAACACATATGGCAAACAAATTATGTCTCTAATATTTCGCCGAGGTCACCGACAAGTAAATAAGAAGTGGCATAAGCAAAATCTGCTTTGCTCCAAATGTTTTCGGAATGTTCCAAGTTAAAACTAAAAGACTTGCACAATTGATAACACAATGGATAACAGTTAAGTCAAGCGATTAAAAAGTACAGGGGTGAATGGGTGAAACCATTAATAAAAATCAACTTGTACTCAAAAATGAGTAGGGAACAAAATGGGGAGTAAACATTTTATTCAGTGGCTATAGACTAGAGTTAAACTGCACTTTAAACCACAATTAAATGAATTAAAATTGAAACCATTAAAATAACGTAAGCCTGTGTGACTATGATATTGCACTTACTTTCAGCTTAAGTAGCATTGGACGCTCCTGGTTGTCGACCGGCCGATCTAAAACGAACAACAAAGTTCTCCACAATTAAACGACAGAAGACGTTACCTCGCAACTAGATACTTCCCAAATCGCCTACAGTCACAGGTAAAAAGGTCAATACCAAATTTTCTTGAATGTGCATCCGCGGGACTCAATTCTTAGGGTCGAAAGCTTTGTGATATTACTGGCAGGTTCATTAAATATTTCGAATATCACAAAAAATTATTGCTATTTTCTAAAGATAATCAATTATGCCATTTGGAAACGGAGAAAAAAATATAGGTAAATAAAGATTTTAGTCTGGGCGTTACTCGTGAATAAAAAGAGCGGACGTTCCTGGACAGCAATCATTAGAATACGTCAAAAAGGGTAATGATTAGAAAGGGGCAAGTTAAATTTATACTTGATCTTTTGAGCTAATATTTACACCACTATTACATCCCACCAAAATACATGAATTAATTGGGTGCTTAAATGAAGGGACAACGTTGGATATAGCGGGGCTAATACCATAATATGAAAATCTATTAATCCGAAGACTGGTTAATCCGAATTCCCGGTCAATTCTAAAAATGTGTTAACGCCTCTAGCGTTGAATTAAAATCTGATTATAAGGTCACGTTTCTTAATTGGAAACCTTCTCCAATGTGAAAATTTCTGTTATTTTTTTGGGTTGAAACCTTTGGCTTTTAATTCAAACTAGTCCATTTTAGGAGAAAAAAGCCTCACGTCCTAAAATTTAACAGTTTCTTCATACATTTACAAAAAGATAATGGTGAATATATGTGTAGAAATTACTATCCTTTTGGGTAGGTTTTTCTGGAGAGTATCTATGATTGTTTTCCTTCAAAATATACAATGCACAATACTTCCAATTACTCCCAATCATAAGGGTCCTAAAATTCCTGAAAACTTCTGTATGGCAAAGTTGTTAACTACTGCAGTTCTTTTATGGCAAAAGATGGGTTTTGCGAAACTTACAGTTCTGCTTAAAGGGTACTTCGGGAATCTTTACATACCAAAAATAAAAAAAAATCCGCTTTGTTTCATGATGAGCCCAAATTACATCATGCTGACTTAGTTAATCTAATTAACGTCAATCTGACATGTCCACATACCAATAGCTGATCAAACGATTCGATTTTGGAAGACCACAGGCTGCTTCTCGGGAACAATCCATGTTGTTGTTGTATGTTAATGTATGTTGTTAATAATAATGTTCCCTTGTATAGAGTAACCACGCATTTTTCGTCCCTTTCGTGCCTGTTGTTCCAAGTATTTAAAATGCTGCGCACTTCTATGTGAGTTGATACACTGCAAATGCCCACACCAACCAAAGGTATTAAGACGTAATTCTAAGCTTTGGAGGTGCAGTCTTCCTTTCCTTCTTTCCTTTTTTTAAAATTTATTTTTTGCATTTTGATTAACATAAAAAAGTAGGCGAAACAAGGGGAACTATCATACACAAATAACAGTAAATAAAATGGCTGCTCCGATATGCTGCCAGTTAAAAGCAGTAAATGAAACGTTAACACACAGTATATGGAACATTATGCAGAATGTACTCACCCTTCACACTTTCAAAACCAATCCAGAACTCAGCGACCGAAAAATTCTCAATTACCTGATGAGTTCTGCAATTTACTACGTCTGCGTTTTCATCTCCTGCAAAAATGAAAGTTTAGACGATAAGATAGCCCTTTTTTCTATCATTTCTTTTCTGGTTATGCTTTAAGTGGTCAGGTGACTTGAATTCAGCAGCAGGAAGGGGTATTTCCTGGCAGACGACAAGTTAACATAGAGATATTGCAAGCAAGATTTAAGTTTGAGAAAATTAAGTCACGTGAATGCTACTGTTTTATTAAATTGAATGATTGAAGAGAATTCCGTTAAAACAATGAAAGAATGCTCAATTGACATAACGTTTTTCCTAACAAAATGACAATTAATATTCAATGTTTCAGGGTAAGAATAAAAGTAGCAGTCACCGCTCTCTTAAAACGAGTTTTATCCATTCAACAATTGGAAGAAATATTCTTCTAGAAATTCTCTATCGAAGAAAATTTTCCATTATTTTGGCATTTCTTCATACTTCTTTGAAAAAGAATGTTATTCTACCATTTTCAAAATTACAAGTTTTATTTTCTATACATAATGTACTGTTTTGACCTTACCATCCACACTACTCTCTTTGAGTACTATGCTCCTTTCAAAACTAAATCAAACTGATAACAGAAGAGGTCTAAAATTGGCACAGAAATATTTAGCTTTTTTCATAGGTCTCACTGGAAATTTTTTTAACAAAACTTCTATTGCTGGCTTCACTAACACAGAGGCATGGCCTCTACACAATTAGATTTAGTAATGTTGTCGCCAAGGCTAAAAAACACCAATCTAGATATCTTACTGCGTCTTTTTTAAGAAATCACTCACCATATCATTCTTAAAGCTTATTAATGGTAATTTATCGATAGTGTGTTAAATACAATGAACACAAATGGCACTGCAAAAGAAAATGGCAGTTAAAATGAACCTGTTCCTTAAATTTAGAATGTTCATAAGCAATACACAAAGCATTTCTTTGAAATCCCAAGTCTAATGAGTAATAAAATCTGTAAGAAACGGCCGCAAGTATAGTGAAAAAAATTCAAAAATTTGGCTTCTTTTTAGGGGCCCAGTTGAAAGCCTCTACAACGCTCCAGGATTTACTCATAGGGGGGAGGGGGTCAAGAATCAAAATACTGCCAAAAATAACATTACTTAAATCTGTGAAACGGACATTTGATGGAGGTCCAAGAAAAATATGGGGAAAATCATAATTTCCAAAGCCCTTTATACAACGCAAACGATGGCAAAAAGGGTTTAAAACACTGTCAGGAGAAACCAAACTAGTGGGTGAAAATTAATACATATTAATCGGATATTGTGCTTGAATTCTGTACCGGTCTGAATGAAATACTTTACAACGACAGCATTGTTGGTCGATCGTATATGAAAAACAGCTAATTGGCAAAACAACTTCATGTCAAATTTTAAAAACGTTATGGAAAGCATAGCAACCGATCTTTTCAGAGGGTCAAGAGTGGCTACCTGGCCAATGCCTATCTCCTTGGTGAATACGATATTTGTTGTACCTTCCGACATAAACGTTCATAAAAATGAGGTGAAGAAAGTGAAAAAGTTTTTCCAGCTGATACATAAAGCTTAAAGAATACACGGTGTAAGCACAGAGTAAGCACAGAGTAAGTACAGAATAAGCGCAGAGTTAGCACAGCGCTTCTGCCAATCGTTGTGGGCTTTCTGAGCGTAGTATCCAGTAGGTTAAAGAAATCGCTGCACAAACTGTCTATTCCCGAAGTCTAGGGTGATTTACAGACTTCTGCGATTACTGGAGCCACCAATATCTCACCCACATCGTCACCTCGCAATCCCTTGGTTTTCTTTGGCGCGGTTCAAAGGTCTGTATCAAGGTACAAATGCCCCGTACAGGTTGTGGTAAAAATGAAATTATAAATTTCATCATCATCATCATCATCATTATTACTATTATTATTATTATTGTCATTATTATTATTATCATCGTCATAATCATCATCATCATTAGTAGTAGTAGTAGTAGTAGTAGTAGTAGTAGTAGTAGTAGTAGTAGTAGTAGTACTACTACTACTACTACTACTACTACTACTACTGTAATGTAATATCCGTAAAAAGTGTTTCTTCATTTCATAAGCCAAGGGTTGAACAAAACTGTTAAGATAGGTCTTACTGCATTCTTTTTTCTCCTAAATTTTGGGGTCCAAGGTTCATTGTTTATACTTTTCATAATATTTATTTCTAAATNATTATTATTATTATTATTGTCATTATTATTATTATCATCGTCATAATCATCATCATCATTAGTAGTAGTAGTAGTAGTAGTAGTAGTAGTAGTAGTAGTAGTAGTAGTAGTAGTACTACTACTACTACTACTACTACTACTACTACTGTAATGTAATATCCGTAAAAAGTGTTTCTTCATTTCATAAGCCAAGGGTTGAACAAAACTGTTAAGATAGGTCTTACTGCATTCTTTTTTCTCCTAAATTTTGGGGCCCAAGGTTCATTGTTTATACTTTTCATAATATTTATTTCTAAATAAATCATCGCCATCTATGAAGTAAAATGCAGCACTGGTCTCATTATATCTTTTTAAATATCACTTGTCGTTACCCCTCCCATTTTCAAGTATTTTTATTCCGGTAGGGACCCAGTTCATCAAACAAATAAACGTTTCCAATATGTGTTTCTTGATACTACTTCTATAAATCGATCGATTTCTTATTTAATCAAATATGCAAAGTTACACAATACCTCACCAAAAAAATTAGGGCACTGTGTGTCATTCAACTGCAAAAAAACCCAGGTTGTTTTGTAATAACTTAACAAAACAAATCGATCCGAACGCCAATTTCCTTCTTCTTTATTTCAAGTTTGATTAAATTCCACTGTTTTACTGAGTTCTCATTTTCCGACTTCGGAGATAAAGGTAGCCTTTATGGAAGACTGATACTAGAATGACGCTTTTTTAGGGAACAAAGTAAACATCTCAGTGAAAGATATAAGAAAAATTGAGTAATAAATGTCTAACTGAAATATAATACAATTTTGACGGGGGCAAAAAAAGGCAAAAAAGTTAGCCGCTAAACTAGTTCCCTCCGGGTTCACCGTTAAAATAATTGTGGAAAAACTGGAGAGACCAATAACACCACTAATCTTAAGCCCGAGAGTGAAAAACAGGTCCCTGACACAGCAGACCACTTTCATCTGTAAAACATGACTAATGTTTCTGGCTTTTAAACTCACCAAATTCTTCAGCAAATGAAGTTGGGTTCCATAGGTCCGGGTTGAGAAGCTGGTTCACATTGCTTACAAGTATAGGCTACGAAGCAAAAACGCCAAAGTTATAATCAGTACTAAAGTATCTAGTACGATATCTAGTAAGATACCAGTTGTAAATAAAGAGAAAATGTACCAAATGTCGTTCTGTCTGTCTGTTTGCTTGTATGTTTGTATGTATGTGTGTATGTATGTGTATATGTGTGTATGTGTGTATGTATGTATGTATGTATGTATGTATGTATGTATGTATGTATGTAAGCACATGAATATGTATGTATGTATGTATGTATGTATGTATGTATCTATCTATCTATCTATATATATATATATATTTATATGTATATGTATATATGTGTGTATGTGTGTGTGTTGCGAGTCTTTCGCATTCTTCCAGTGCAGGTCACATATTGCCCGTGTCCTTTGATTGCCTCAGAAGTGATATATAACCCTTGTAGACTGATTGGTATACATTGTATGTGGCCTTGTGGAGCGGCTTCCCTACCCGTGGTTTATTCAAAGTTTCACTGATGCATTCATTGCCCAAGAGCAAAAACCTTGTCAATGACATCATGCTTCCAATTAGCATGCCGTCTAAATGTCTTTGTTGCCAAGACACCAACATGACATACTAACGACTTTGTATTAATGCCTAAGAACGAGCATGTCCAAAGGCAAGTGTGAAAAGTCGATCTATGAACGAAAATTTTTCTTGGATATGTGGTGAGGAAGAGAAGAACATGTATTACTGTTGGTCATGCTTGTTGACGGGAAATTTACCTCGAGTAAATAACTTAACTTACTTACTAAATTTTTAAGAACACTTTATTATTTTTATTTTCGTCTTATTTCGAAATTTTCAAACTGATGAATGTCATCTGTCGTATAGAGTTGCAAATCAGTGTTACATTATTCCATTGTCATTTATTGTCTGCAATATGTAATCTTTCCGCATGGTCATAAACAGACGTTTGTGGCCGTTTCTTTCATTACGTTGAAAATCTCCATTAGGATAAATATCACCGCGTGCAAAAAGGGTCCGCCAAGCGATTGTTTGGTAAGCTGGCAGGAATACCATCAGAGTTGGAAAAAAAGAGAAAAACATTTGAAAAGGATTGCGTCGTCGGCACAATCAACAGTTGTAAAAAGAAATCTTGGTCTGTTTGCAGGTAGGGCATAAGGCATTGCGATGGCTTTCGCAATAAATAAATTTAAAGCCAGTATCATTGTTCGCTTTAAAATTTTCATTCAACGTTGTCTCGGGAGATTAATGCAAAAATAAAACGAGCTCCATGGCTTAAAAGATTTTATCATTTAATAAAACCATACATATACTTTATCTAAATGATTAAAATCAGTTAAAGACAGTCAATTTTTAAAGCAATCTGAGCACATAAAAACAATTTTATGTGGTGAGGGTGGGGATGTTCAGTTACTGGAGCCAAAGAAAACCTGCACAATATTTGTCATTGCTTCTTACTTTATGCTGCCGTCACACGTCCACTTTAAAAATCGCTGTCAGATTGAAAGCGGGGTAGGTAATATTATCAGGCACCCCAAAACGCGAAAACAGTCGTTTAACTTTTCGTGTTCTTGCCTCTCATTTCAGTCTGAGCAAATTCATTCTTTATTTCCACAAAATAGAAAAAAACCCACATGACTATTAAACTGTTGAGCATTTCCTTAAACAAAAAAAGTTTAAAAGTTAAAACGCTTTTTAATCAAATTAAATACAAACTATTGTAGAAAATTTAGTGTATCGCAAAATCCGATACAAATATACATGGACAATGGATGTGGGAGGGGACAATGGGTGTGGGAGGAGCAAGGGTGTGAACAAGGGGAAAAGGACTAAACAAAAGGACGCGAGGTAAGCAATGGGGAAAGATTGGGAAAAGAAGAGAAGTGAGAAGAGGGGAAATGAGAAAGAAAAAAATGAAAAGCGGAATAAGAGGAAAAGAGATGGAAAGTGGGAGAAAAGGGAAAGAGGGAAAAGAAGGGGAACGAAGGGAAAGTAGGGGCACAAAGGGAAAGAAGGGGAACGAAGGGAAAGAAGGGAACGAAGGGAAAGAAGGGGAAAGAAGAGAAAAAGGGGAAAGAAGGTAAGAGAGAAAGGGAAAGACGGGAAAGAACGAAAGAAGGAAAAAAACGAAAGGAAAAGAACGAAAGAAGGGAAAGAGCGAAAGAAGGGAAAGAGTGAAAGAGGGGGAAAAGAAGAGGGGAAAAAGAGGAGGGCAAAAAGAAGAGGGGAATAAGAGGAGGGGAAANAAAGAAGGGAAAAAAAGAAAGGAAAAGAACGAAAGAAGGGAAAGAGCGAAAGAAGGGAAATAGTGAAAGAGGGGGAAAAGAAGAGGGGAAAAGAGGAGGGGAAAAAGAGGAGGGGAAAAAGAAGAGGGGAAAAAGAGGAGGGGAAAAAGAGGAGGGGAAAAAGAGGAGGGGAAAGGTACAGTGAAAGAAGGAAGATAAAATAATGTAGCCTACCTCTCCTGACTTCCAGTGCGCCCGAAATAATCTATGATTTGTTGCGTTATGTGGCTGCTTCAGCCGTATCATTTTATTTTCACAAAAGTAGTCAAAAATCAACGATTTATCCACTTGAGCGGAACAGTTCACTTCACGTGTGACGGTAGTGGCTGAATTGGATGAATCTGAAGATTCTCCAACAGTTGCAGTTTTAGGTTGTTCAGTAACTGCTTCTTCGTTCTCATTCGTCTTGTCCTCCATACCTGAGGCAATCATGGCTAAAATATCCAAATTTGACAAGCGCTGTTTAGCAGCGTCAGTCGTCTCGTCGCTTTTCGACTCGTCCTGTTTCTCTTGGCCAGATGTACTATTTTCTGAAGTACACCGCCCAGTCGTTGTTTGTTCTTTATTCAACCTAAATTCCCGTCTCCATTGCTCAATTGTGTTGATTACACTGTGTGCTTTTTCGACAAGGTTTCGATAATCAGTATTTTCGCCCTCTTGTACCTTTTTAATTTGAAGTCCGGAAGAATTGTGTAGGCTTTGCTCTTTACTTGGTTCTTTGTCGGAAACATTAGAAAGAGTGTGCGCCTGTGGTAGAATTTCTGGTTTCTTGTCAACTACTGCTGCTACATCATGCAAAGAACTATCCGGTTTTGATTCAACGACTTTGGGTTCTGACAAAGATTCAGCGTTTAAAGTGGAGTCATTTGGAGGTAATTCCCCTAATGAAGAGGTACAATTTGTAGAAATGTCAGTTTTCGAAGTATCACTGGTAGTTGAAATATTTTTCTGTTTCCCTGATGAATCGTGACTCACGTTCGTTGCACTTCTTATACAGATAGGCAAGGGGTTTTCATCTGGTGGAGATGTTTTATTGTTTGTTGAACGGAAGGTCTCATAATAGGGTTTTTCTGGCAAATTAAACTTTATTCCAAGTTCTTCAGAAGTTTTGACTAACTCTCTGCACAGGTCCCACAATTCTGTCAAAATAGAACACAAAAACTTTAAATAGCTAGCTTGATTAGGGACTTTATAAATAAAAATATTAATAATACTCTTAGCAACGACAACTTCACTACATTGATATAATTCAAGTAACAAATACCAGTATGCATAACCATTCAGACCAACCGCAAGTATTTTACTTGAGTGCGGTCTATCATCCGTATGCATGATTTACCCGACAAAAAACCATAAAGTAAAATCGATTAAGTATTGAAACAACCACCGTTGGAAAAACAAAAGGTTTTTACTAGCAACTAACCGAAGAACCTCTGGCACTTCGGTATGGTGAAAAAGAAGCTGCCTGAGCCCGCCAGAGGATGCAGAGATTATTTTGTTGATTTTGATAAAAAAAAGTAAAATGTCAGTTCCGAAATATGTATATTGACACAAGAGATGAAATGAGGCAAGAAAATTCATACAAAAAAATTAGAAATAAATACTTCTAAAAATTTACGGAGCGATTTGGAACGTTGTGCAAAACACATCATGTAGACCACAAGCCAACGAAAACGATTAAACGGGAAAAGCGAGGCGACAGCTCTGATGTAAAAGCAGATGACAATAAAAGCCCTGGAAACCAATGTTTTCCATTTGCTTTTCTAAATATCAGACACAACGCCAATATACCATCGTCACAAAAAATACATTAGTGAAAATACATCGCCACTGTTGAGTAAAAAACTAACTAGCGGACGATATTTTGGATTATGATAAAACCATTTAAGCCGGGGGGAACGCAGCAATACGGCAATAGGGTTAAAACTGTATAGATAATTTTTATTCAAAAAATTACTTGTAAATGTATCTGAAAACATACAGTAAACGGATGCAGATCTCAAGCAAATATTGCTATTGTCAATGTGCAGGTCCTTAGAAATAGATAATACGTCACATCTGTATCAGACAACCAATGAGTACAATAAACTGTAGACACAAAACATCAGCAGATATGACACTTATGGTGTCAAAATTAAATGTCTGTAATTTCACGGGTTTGTAAAAATAGGGACAGGAGTGTAGAGTAACCAAGCCCAATATTAACACAAGAATACCTCACACACAGTGAATGTGTAATACCTCGTATGTTCAAAACAATACATTTCTACTGCGTCATAAGAAGAGAAGCCACAATACCCCTGACATTTTACATTCGAAATTAATACCTACTTTATTGAAAGAGCAAAAAGGTCTACTAAATTAAACGTTTATTCTTGTTAGAGATTTAAAATTAAAATTTTTTCATAAGGCTTTACGTGACACTGCCCTAGAGAATCATAAATAAAAGCAACAAATGCTGTCCACTGATAACTACAACTCAAACCAACGTAGCTCCAAATACCTGTCATTGGGATGATCTGCGTAACGGTTAAAGATTCTGGTTTGTGTCCAAGTCCTGGTGCACAACTTACCCAACGAAGCACTTCTGACTTTTTTGTTCCCTCTACGAATCAAAATTGTGAGAATTACACTTTCATGGAATACCGACAATTCAACATTTTAAAAAAATTAAACCAACTGTTTCTTTGTCAAGAAACAGAAAATTTGAGGGATCGTTTCAAGACAGCAAAACCGAACACAAAATAAACGTATTCACAGGATACTTACGCAAATCTCGGTGCTACTAAGTGAAAAACAAAATTTCACTATATGGTACCTAAAACCGTATTCATTTCCATTACAAGTGGAGCGTATACTTCTTAAGGTTCGTGTACATACACGTTTTATTTCAAGCACTTACATGCCAGATGCGAACTGACCAAGGGGCAAATAACGCCACAATTTCATTTTCACTTAAACAACTGTCACGGTTTTTAATCCAGTTGTAAACAACTCTCCAATAAGTTAATGAATTTCATTTTGCTTAAAATTTTTAACAATTTTGGTAACAAGTGGCAGATTACTGGGCATCACAGAAAAAGGATTGTTTTGAGCACCGAAAAGAAAAGCGTTGACAACAAGAATAAAGTGAAAATGCAAACGGAGAGCTCCAAAAAGAATAAGTACCCGCTTTCGACGTGATGATTCCTGGACAGAACCAAACTGCAATTCACACAACTCACACAGTCAAATTCTTCCTTTACGAAGATGCACCTGATGTACTAAATCAAATTTCAATTTTTGCCACTGACAGCATGCTCTGACAATTACGCCTGACGTTCCGTTCACAATGGCGTAGTGACTGCCTGTATTTACGTTCTTCTTCCATCCAAATCTGAAGCCAATTATGGTTTCTAGAGGGGCGTAATACGGCGATATTGTACAGTACTCCTTCCCAATAGCGATCCCCCCAAATAGCCGTTCCCTCCCTATAACGAGCGATTTTCTGTGCCCGCAACTTTTCCCTTGTATATTTCATTAAAGCGTCCCTCCGAATAACGATCCCCCGTAACCCGAACAACGGACACAAAATCGTGCCCCAAAGAGAGAAATTTCCCTCCAAATAACGGTAGCTGTATCACTTGGATAATTGTAACTGTGCATTGTTCCTGTCAGTTTGAGTTAAAAAAAGGTGTGAGACAACAATGACAGGTACTTCTCGACGAATTTTATTATTGATTGACGACATTTGCTAATGACGCGTCCATCTATTCGCAAAGCTAACAATCGAAACAAAACATTTATAGACTGAGTGGGTGTTTTTACAGTGCGCATATTGCATTAACGATGTCTCCACTCCATTGTAGAAACAGTGCTCGTTTTTTGTGATAACAAAGTTTTATTGGATGAATAGACTGATACGTTCAATTATAGTGAAAATGTCCAAGCGTAAGTGTTTAACGTCAGAAGAAAAAGTGAAAGTTATCAGATTAAAGGAAGAAAGCCCAGAACTCACTCTGAAGGATTTAAGTGTTAGATTCAAAGTAGGAAAGACACACATTCAAGGTGTCTTGAGCAGCCGAGCTGATATTTTACGTTTATGGGAGACCAGAGAGTGAACGGCAGGACAGAAGCAGCTTAAGATAAGAAAGGCCACATACGATGATGTAAATGATGCCGTTTGGCACTGGTTCCTGAAAGCTAGAGCCAACAATATTCCAGTGTCAGGAAAGCTTCTCCAAGAGCAAGCAAAAAATATCGCAACAGAAATGGGATATGAGAACTTCAGTGCCTCCAATGGCTGGTTGTATAAGTGGCAGCGTCGCCACAACGTGCGCTTAACCGTACTCGCAGGGGAAGCTGCCGACATAAACAATGAGGTGATAAAGGACTGGAAGAAGAAGCTACCTTCTATATGTGAAGGTTACAGTTTGAGCGATATCTTCAACGCCGACGAAACTGGCCTTTTCTACCGTGCATTGCCAACCAGATCACTAACAGAGAAGAAAGAAAAGAGTATAGGAGGCAAAAACCGATAGAGAGGATAACAGTCCTCTTATGCTGTTCAGCATTGGGTGAGAAACTAACACCATTCATAATAGGCAAAAGCCAGAGGCCGCACTGCTTTCGTGGTAGGGAAGGAACCCTTCCAGTAAAATATGCTGTAAATAAAAAAGCTTGGATGACGGGAGATTTGTTTACAGAGTGGCTCCAGAAGATAAACAACTCAATGAGATTACAGTCACGAAACATCCTGCTTTTTGTAGATAACTGTGCAGCACACCCTGACATTCAACTATCGAACATCAACCTGCGATTTCTACCACCAAACACTACAAGCGTTCTCCAGCCATGTGATGCAGGTATTATCCAGGCAGTGAAGCTCATCTACCGTAAGAGCCTCCTAGTCAGAGTGCTCAGCGAGATAGATGCTGGGAAGTCTGCAACNTGTGATGCAGGTATTATCCAGGCAGGGAAGCTCATCTACCGTAAGAGCCTCCTAGTCAGAGTGCTCAGCGAGATAGATGCTGGGAAGTCTGCAACTGACATCGCCAAGGCGGTCAACATGCTTGATATGATCATGTGGGTCAGGAACGCGTGGAATACAGTGACTTGGTCCACGATCACGAAATGCTTTGCAAGGTGTGGCTTTTCAAGGGCCACAGATGAGGAAGCCTCTGCAACAGCTCCACAACCTGTTCCAGCTCTAACTGATGGACAGCAAGCGCTGCTTGTCCAAGAGAACATCACCAAGGAGAAATATTGTGGTATGGATGTTGGTCTTGAGGTGTCTGAACCTTTGCAGGATACAAGAACGGAACTATCGTCCAGTACGAACACCCCAAGTGATGGGGATGACGATCCCGATACCACTTCACTACCAACAACGAGGATTGAGGCAGACCCTGTATCTCAAAATGCGTTGAGTACGCTTCCGCCAGGGGCAACACTGAACTCGTGGCTGTGTTATTTAAAGCCAAGCACATGATCGAAGCCGCTGCCACTATCGTTCTACAAAAGCAGCTGCGAATGACTGACTTTATGAAGAAATGAGGAATCTTTCTCTATGTTGTAGTGCTTCAGCAACTCTTTATGACACAAGCATTTGATTCTCTAGTTTTTTTACCAAAAGTGATTAGGCCTACTGCATCCTGTTCGATCTCTTTGTTTATTTCACAACATGCAATATATTTGCTCGTTACAATTGTAAAGTACTTTTTGTGTGATGTCTTCAATGATGTGTTTGACACAAGTAAAGCAGAGAAGAAAGAAAAAGAAAGTACATAAAAATATGGTCCCCCCAAATAACGGCTCCCTCTCAATAACGAACATCTCAATTTCCCCGTAAGTGTGTTCGTTATTGGGGGGGGGGGGGTGTACTGTAAAACTTTCACCTCGATATGCAGTTGCAGGCTTTGAAAAGACAGCATAGGAAGCTAGAAGGCGGGTTTCTCCAAATGTTTCTGACAAAGCTGTCTTTCCCACATTTTGTGTCCTACAGGAGCGATAACCCACGTACTACGGCAATTAAAAGTTTAAATCGAAAATGTGTAGGTGGGGTACCTCTACAAACGATTGTGCGCCTTAACTGTCTGAAATATAGATGAAGGTATATTTTAATCAAATGTTGCAACTGTGTATTTCGACCTCTAGGTGTCATACTTTGATGTCACATATCGGAAGATTAATGCGACCTGATGCCATATTAATCTCCTGATACAGAAGGCATCTTGATATGGAAGCCGCAACCTTTTCTCGCCCAATAACACGTCTGAGAACGAAGATCAGAAGTAACCCCAAGAACAACGAACCAACTTACAAACATTATTTGACTGTCCTCATCCTATTTTTCTGAGGTTAAACAATGTTACGATTATAAAGCACGAGGCTCTGCAACATGACGCTTTCTACCTAAGCAGGCTCATATCCTCCAAGGATCAAATCCTACAAGGGCCCAAGGGGAGAAAAATTGGTATTACCTTTAGAAAGTTATTGAACGGCACACCAACAGAAGTGCAGTCCCGTTTTGCAAGCAAGCACGTTAAAGATAGCTGTGATATGGGTAATTATTCGTTTAATGGCAAGGTAAGTCTGTAGGTAACTGAAAGAAGTTATTAGAAGAATAAAATTTGGAGGTATAGGTTGCAGCAATATGCTCCGGCATCAAAACAAAAGCAGTGACAGGAAGTGCAGTAATCGCCCTTGGTGTTTTAACATTCTTTTTTCGTGATTTTAGCATAGCTTGGGCAATTAAGTCTGAGGGCAGCAAAAACAATGCTACAAGCTACCTAAAAGAACATTTCTTTACTTGAAGACCTTAAATTCATAAGTTACCTTACCCAATGATCTTGTAAGTTAAAAAAAACGAATTTGGTAAACCAGCTTACTGCCAACCAATAAAAGTTACAAAACACTACCTTCTGATTTCATCTTATCCTCCAGCTTCATACGATAGCAATCCAAACAAACTCCGAAGCCACATTTTTCGCAGACCCAGTGAATGTTAAATATGGTTGTTGCACAAACGTCACACATCTCACGAACACCCCCAACTGCACGTTTCCAAGCAACGGCACCTGAAATACAATAACAGATCCCCTGTCTGGTAAGACACTAACTATATTAGAATAAAAATAATTTCAATTCTTACAAACTCACTTAGAATAAAGGTAATTTCATGGGGAAAAGGGATTTGATAATAAGAGAAGAACGAAAAAAATTCGTGTTTGGTTCTAACGCGACTTAATCATGCCTGGTTTTTGCCGTAATCAGGGATTTAATTTGTTAACATTTGTGGTAAAACTGGAAAAGGTATCATAATTATCTACTTCTACCTAATAGAATTATCCAACAGAAAGAGCTTTCCTGCTACTACTACCGCCCACTCCACCTGGGATATTCTTTTATTGTTGTTCCTCACATATGCAAGCTATTGTAATAAATTAACCTTGAAAGGCGTGACCTGCAACCATTATCAACACTAACGCAATTAGTATTATTAAAATATGTCACGGGGTCATGAATTGATCTTCCAAGCCCAATGCAAACAACGGTCTGTTCTAACAGATCTGCTTTCTTCTAATGCAAGCATTCCATCTTATTGATGTTTGATATACATTTTTATTATCAGCTAATATATTGTACTTCAATATGATTATGTGGCGCTATCCAGGTAGTGCTTAAGAAAATATATATCAAAACCCGTTTTGCAATTATTTCATGGCACATTGAACGTTAGCGTTTGAGAAAAGAAATAGTATTTAACATACAATGATATAATACACCAGCTCATTCCTGGTAGGTACAATCCAAAATCCTTTTAAGACGTCTCTGAAAACATAAGGTGGAGTGCCTCTGGCTTCCAGGGTTCTGGTATCGCTTGAACATCAAAGCTCTCACAAATATTCTTTGATTGAGATGCTTTTATCTCTTGGCACACTCGTGTCAATTAAAGTGCCAACACCGTGGTGGTGTTTGACATATTCATTCGGTGTAAGTACTGGGCAGCCGGACACAAGGTGATCTATTGTTTCGCTGTGCTGGTTACCGAACTGGCCCTTGGGATCAGCTTCATGTTTGCTTGGTAATTCCAGGTAAATAAGCTTTGCTTCTGTGCTAGGATGATGAAGCCTTCCGTCTCTGCCGTAAATCCTTCACTTCTCAGCCACTGATGGGTTGCATCTTGATCTACATCAGCGTCTTGGTTTTGAATAGCATACTGCCGGTGCAGGGCTTTCTGACTCCAACGATCAACAAGGTGTTTCTGTGCTTTTCTTTCAGCATTCATTTTAACTTTCTTCGCAGGTACTGTTGCATCACGTCTATATTGATCTTCTTCTATTATTTCTACACCTAATTCATTTTCAAATTTCTGGGATTCTTTGTAAACCGAGTGCAGTTTTTTAACTCTCTTTACTAGTTTTTTTACTGGTTTTAACATCCAATCATCTTTTGATTCAAGATATTGTTTCATTCCAATGGTCGTGGTTTTATATGACATTTAAACTTGCATAAGTCCACGTCTCCCTTCGCTTCTAGAAAAATAGAGATGATCAACATCTGTTTGGTGATGCAGCATACCACTTGATGTGAATAATTTCCTAGTAAAGTCCATACCTTTAATATCAGTAGGGTTCCAGTTCATTATATTGTAGCTGTAATGTACAACTGGTACAGCAAGGGTGTTTATTTCCTCAATTCTGTTTTTTGAGTTATGCTCGGTTTTAAGTACAAAAACTCTTCGGTAGTATTTCTTGCGGATTTTCTCCTTCATTCCAGCATTGTTAATACCGTCGCCTTCATTCTCTTGCATACAATTTCCCTTTAAAACTTTTTAGCATCAGTTTTAAAGATCTCGTTCTCTCATTAGAACTTATTTCGTTTATCAAATCTTCTCAATCGATGCGCTTTCGCGGGTATTTTCTGTTTTAAGACTTTCTTGCTTGTATCTACAGACTTATCAGTGATATTGTATATCCTTTCAACTTTCCTGCTTTTCCCAGTTTTCACGTCTGTTCCTTTCGTTAATTCATTAAGAACTGAGATCTCTACCAGCAGAGACTCGATTTCCTTCTTTATTTTCATTTTCCATTTTGGTTCCTTATTAACTTATTTCTGTTGGTTTTTTTTTACTTTAATGGCTACCTTTTGAGTGCCGGCTTTTGCTGTTGAGTAAATTAGATTGTTGATGGAAATTAAATCCTTCTGGGTTTCATTATCTCTCTCAGAGCAACATTATGAAGCTCAATAGTAAGGCTTGTTTTTGAAGAGAATGTTAGTTAAGGTAGAACTACCCTCTGTTCCATCTCAGTATGCTCAGTGATTGCAAATTCACGTATTATGTTCTCACGGGCAGTCTGTATCTTTTCTCAATTATTTTCAACGAAATAATCAACAACCACAACCATGAATACATTTCAATATTTTCTTCATTAGCTCCTTCTCTTACTTCACGTATTCTATTCTCAATCTGTTCAGGTGTCAAATTTACTAGTTTACTATAGGTTCTCGATTTTCATGTTCAAAATCAACCTCAGATTCTTCAGTAGTTTCATTTCGAATTCCATTCCGTATTAGATCAACCGCTTATTTCTAAAAATATCTCGACATGCATTAGCACGTTTACTAGCATCGGTGTTTTCATGATTTCGTGTCCTACTGTTTTTCTCTATTTAGAGTAGGTTTGTTCAGTCAAGTTTCTCATAGGATTCTTTTCCGCGATAAAAAATGCACTTAGAACATTGTTATAAACCTCTGTAGACTAGTTTCTTTTGATTTTGTGGGCATCACTCCAGGTTCAGGATAAGGGATTTCCTGGTTCTGATTACCTCGCAGATCATTCGAAGCTGAAGAATTGGACCGAGTCGTATACTTTTTCACCTCAGGCTGGTCTTTCACAGAGGGACGTGTCCCTTGTTGACCAACGCGGAGGACGAATCGGTGTGATTTATTTCTTGTTTTCATCAAACATTACAGTCTATTTTAGCCTTAGTGCCAAGGCGCTGGGTATTCCGCGCCAGTAGCCACATGGCTTTCAGGCCCACGAGGTTTAAAAGGCCTCTTCTGCCCATGAGAGACTCAACTCCGCCGGACGTTAACTCGATATTTCAACGTCTCGGAGAAAGATAACAATTGCTAAACATTGCCAGGGCATTTATTATCATTATTATTATTTTCAATGAATAAAGCTTTGGTACAAGCCATAATACATAACTACCAAATATTGCCAGTTAAAAGTACAAAACATGTTCTGATACATGAAACAACCATTCTCAAACCTAAGAGACAGCCTTACTCAGCGCAAGGGAAATTTCGAATCTGATTATGTAACAACAACAACAACAACAACAAAAAATAAATCTAAAACTAAATAAACAAAACTCTATTCATAACGTGCTTATTTATATCAATCAATATCTTGTATTAGTCCTGAAAACACCTTTCGAATTATTGTTTCGCTATCTATTAATATTGTTTTTTGCATTTCCGCAACTGTCCTAAGCAAAAGTTCTTCGTTTTCCAAAATGTTTTTAATGTCTTTCGTCACCTGTTTTATACCACCTCCAAGGGCACCAATTATCACAGGTACAACCTTAATATCGTAGTCAGGTCGTCTTTCTCTCATTTCAAACGCCAACTGTCTATACTTAGCCATCTTTTCCAGACGCGTGTTTACAATGTTCCGTTGCTTAGGGCACGCCATGTCACATATCCAGATCTTTTTCTTCTCTTTGTCC
>RDPX01000004.1:1962485-2018812 GCA_003991215.1 Morbakka virulenta
AATTGTCGGGGCTCTTGGAACGATTCCATTCGAACTTGAAAAGTATTTGAAAGAATTAGACCTTCCTGATATAAGCGGTAGTATACAAATATCAGCAATCACAAGTACTGCCAGAATTTTGAAAGATGTTTTGAACCTCTAAGATTAGGGAATAATCCGAGACTCAAATCGAACTTACACACCCAGTAAATTGTTTAACAACTGGAGATTTTTTTGAAGAAGAAGATTTTCATAAGCAGAAGTAGTAGTAGTAGTAGTAGTAGTAGTAGTAGTAGTAGTAGTAGTAGTAGTAGTAGTAGTAGTAGTAGTAGTAGTAGTAGTGGCAGTAGTTATCATTATCATTATTCAACTTACCATCTTTGCTTCCCCATGTACCCGCTTTGTATTCTTCTTCTACTACTTCACAAAACTGGCCACCAACATTTTCAATAATATACTTGCACATATCATAATCCAAAGTTACTAAAAATTTAAACAAGAAAGAAAAAAAGTCGTTTTAAACTGTAATGCTAAGACAAAACGGAACGAAACAAAGTACAATAGTGGGTATCGAGGAAAAACGACGAAAGGAAAGGAAGCAGCAAAATGTTTAGCATGAACAGCCGTACAAGTTATAGACGAACATTCCCAGCACGTTTATCCTGTTCACTTCTACGACTGAAGAACTTATTTTTGTCACATAACCATTTAGCCATCGCATAGATCCGACTTTGTAAAAAAATGGAAACCATAACGAACTCTTGTTCGTTTTACAAAGCTCAAGAGAAATTGTATTGTGGATTGAGTTTTTAAATCACACCGGTAGCAGATGTGTTAGGACGTTATGATGTCTTCAAACTACCAGGTCAACGTTAACTACAAATAAAATGTCATACCATCCCTTGCAGCTTTCCATGGCTTAAAGTCTTCATCAACTGCCTGATCTGGTCGACAGAAGCCTGCAGCCTCTACTTTTCCAGTCTTGATATTTCTTCGTAGTCTGTATAAAGAAAGAAAGTGGCGAGTCAGAAGCTATCCTTGTAATGCATTTTTTTGGTTTTGTTTATTGAGGGGGAGAAGAGGGGTGTTTTCAATTAAGTTTAGTAATACAAATGAATACGATGTGCGTCAGAGGCAACAATGAATAAATAATAATAATAATAATAATAATAATAATAATAATAATAATAATAACAATAATAGGAATAGTAGTAGTAGTAGTAGTAGTAGTAGTAGTAGTAGTAATAGTAGTAGTAGTAGTAGTAGTAGTAGTAGTAGTAGTAGTAGTAGTAGTAGTAGTAGTAGTAGTAGTAGTAGTAGTAGTAGTAGTAGTAGTCGTACCTTCATTAGTTACCTTAAAACAATTAAACTTGTTATTAAAGAGTTTCGTTACTTTTTCGAGTCTAAGTTTCGTTACTTTGATTTTTGTACCATTGTTTCGTTGATATGTTTCTTTTATTCTGAGGTATCTCGTACATATACACTAGCAATGTACGAACACACGTACGGAAGTGCACAACTGTTGCTCCTTTATATTTTCAGTCCTTGGTACTGTGACACAGTTGTTACAAATAAATAAATATTCAATTGCTGCAGCTATGTTCTTGACGTACGGTGAAGTAGAGCGACACAAAACATGGGAATGGTAAAGTGGCTAAGTATTACTACTGTCATTGACTGACAGGTCAGTATGGATTTTTTTTGTCTTTGTAATTCCTAATCTGCCCACGAAGATGTATTCTGGAAGAAGCAAAGGTTAGGTATTTTGTCATGTTTAATCAGCTGATTAGTGTGAGTAATAGGTATTTATATACATTCGTGATATTAGTTGTTGCACCACTGTACTGAGTTTGAGAGGATCATCACGTTTCGTGTTGTAAACTCATTCTAACACCATATATTTCGTATTCCTTCCCAAGAGTTCGTAATTAGTTCGTTTTTCGCCATTTCATTAGGAAACCAAGGGCACTTTCACGTATCACAAATATGAATCAGCAGCATTATTGTTGCCATCTTCTTCTGCAACACCATAATAATCATTATCACTACCACAATCGTAATTTTCATCCGTATCATCATAATAATTCTTCACCATCATATAAACGTGCTCTAGTCTTGATACAACCTTCCACCACCACTCACAATCACCTGTATACAACAGCAGTGTGACATCGAGAACTTCAAAAAACGAATTTACAGTTTAGAAGTCTTATCATCGGAGGCTTCGGCTTGTATGGAGTCAATCTACATGGGATCCCGTTGTCATTAAATTAACTAAACGTTGTGCTCCAGGATGGCATTATCTTTTACCCTGACCAATAACCATGAATGAATAAAACAATACAACCACGACAACTGACCGAAACTTTCATACATACTGCACTGATTTCGTGTCTCATAAGGAAATAGCTTCATAAACACTCTCATATAATTAGATGTCTGTGGGTATGTGCTTACAATCTATTACATCAATGTACTTCCCATTCTGAGAGTTACATCATCGTCGTCGTCCCCCCGTCCCGTCCCCCCAGAGTACCACACGTACTCCGTGGACTTAGGTGACACGTGCAGGGCAGTAAACTGCAAAAACAAACGAAAAGCAGTTTACATAAATTTCACAAAAACTGATGTATCCATGTAAAACACGTAACAACAGGCGTAATAAGTAACAAGGTCCCCTTTACGAAACCAAAAAGGCCTCTCTATCTGTATAGTCCCCAGCAGCCGGCTTCCAAACAAAGGCAAACTGGGGTTCGAATTACTCCACGAGCACCCATAAGCTATCGGTTAAGGAATTCAAAAACATTAAGTTTTCCTACCAGGGGATACTGGGTGAGGATTAATTTTTGCACATGTTACAGGACTAAAAAGCAATTAAGAAGTATATTTGGAGATGGTGTTTAATTCAACAATATTGGGAAATGAAAAGTTTCACATCCGAGGCTATGGTTCAGTCTCAACGTGTTTAACATGTTAACGAGACCCTAAGAACCTGTTAAGGGTTACTTTGCTCATGTTGTAACAATTGAAAAATGGGATGCCCAACGATCAAAGTGAAAATGTACACGAAGACAAGTTCTCTGCACGTACATAACCAACCTGTTTAACTCACAGGATCCAAAACCATGTTGCTAAACAATTATGCCAAGAAAAACAAACAAATGAACCTCTGCACAGCTTACCTTCTAAACAATGAAAACCTGCAGAAGTTCACATCATGGTCAGGGTTTCGGCAGTCACGACATCTTGGTAATTTAGGCGTTGCTTTACAGGAACCCTCTTGTAGAAAATAGTCGAATTTATGATTTTGTTTCCTTGGACCCCTTTTTCGAATCAACGCTATGTGAATTAAAAAAAATCGTAGTGTTACTGTAACCATCTTAAATATAAAGATTCTGATGCTTGTTCATCTATGGAGTTTCGGCAAACGAAAATATTCTCAAAGAATGGATTACAAGTAGTTCACCTAGAAACAACTTCAATCTTATCTATCAATAAAAAATACGCAGTTTCTATGTGTAATTAAAACTGTTAAACTTAAAAAATTAAAACTTTTCAGTGCAAGGCGCTACAGCGATTATACGGAAGCACAGAACCCAGCAGTCAGGAATGATAATCGCGCATTCAAGCCTTTATTTTCTCCTGTTAAAATGGCAATATACTGCGCTAAACTAATAATAAGAATACCCAACTTCACAGATTCAAGTCCATGGTCAAAAACACGAGAAAAAGGAACGTATGGTGCCCGTCGTACTTTTCAACCTCACGTCACGCGATTCAGCCTTCCTTTTTTTTGTCGTAACAAACTTATCGCTATATATTGGGTCAAGCCGCGCTTTAAATGAATAAAGAAATGCAAGGTTTTAACCGCAAAACAGATATATCGTTTCCTGTCAGGTTTATCAAACAGTTTGTTTTACAGGTAAGACCATTCTTGTTCCATTTTGATTCTCTGTTTGAAAGGTGTCCTAGACTTAACAATATGTACGCCTCTCTATTCGAAATACTTTCCACTTACTGATTGGTTTCGAAATTCCTTTCTTTTGATCTCTGGCATCAGGCGGGAAACTTCCGAATGTCCTTTTCATGGCAAGTTCCTGTGCAAGGGTTAAGGTTTTCCGTTTCTGCTTCTCCTTGGCACCGACAGAACATGTTGGTTCCGATTTAACCATAACTTCCTCAAAGAGACTGGTTGGGGTCAACGCCTCTTGCTTTACATTATCAACTTTATCTGTGCCACCTATTGACGGCCGTATGGTCATGTCCCCTCTTGAATATCCTTCATTACCCTCACCTACCTGATCACTGTCGTCAGTTCCGTAAGACGATGGCGAGGACGGTCTCGACACTGAAAGAGAGCTGTTTTCACAGCTGGATGAAATTAACCCATCAGATTCTTGGCTATTTTCTTTTCGTTGATGTGATACTTCACCTTTTCCTGTTTGGTCAGTTAATTCTTCTCGCAACTCCACGGTTTCGTTAACATCTGCCGATGAGTCAGGTTTACAGTCATCTGCTATGCAACCTTTCACATCTTTAAGTGCTGGATGGATCTGTATATCTTTGCCTACTGACAACACGTCTGTCGCTGTGTGCGACACTACTGAAGTTTCGTTTTCTTTTTCTTTCTTGATGTTGACAAGTGTAGTTGATTTCTTTTGGACATCACAATCAACGTCGCCGGCGGTTGTTGGCGGTTGTTTTACTTTGGGATCGCTCGGAGAATAAGAGACTATATCTTTTTTCACTGATATCTGTGATGTACAAGTTATCCCATCAACTGATGTTAAACTCACTTTGTCTGCCTGTGACTGCAAATGCTGTGAATCGGAAACAAATAACTTATTTGAAGGTTCCAAAGTGTTGGCAACGTTTTCTTGCTTCTTGGATGTACAAGACGTTAGAGAAGCATGGTTTACATCCTGTGTCTGTGTTACCTTGCCTCCAGCAGGAATGTCATTATTCTGCAAGTGAAGCTTATCAGTACAATTTGACTCGTCTACGACGGTTTTTACATCAGACTCTGACTGTTGGTATTTCTCATTTGATGTGTTATGTGAGGCAGTGATATTGGCCAACGAGGCAGTTGTGCTTGGCGACCTAAGATCTTTCGTGCTATTATTCTCACCCCCTGATGTTAATGTATCGGATTTTGACATATTTGGGGGCTTTTGAGGTACTCCTTCTTCGTTGGAAATTTCACTAAAGGATGGGGTTTTAATACTGCATTCAATATTTTGTGGTTTGTCATTACCTACTGAGGTCACTTGCTTTTCAGAGCTGCGCTTGCTTAACCTTGTGGCTTCAAGTGTTTCCAAAATTTTCTCCTCTTTTGCTTCATCTTCCGAAGGCAAATCTACCAACTTAGACTTTTTCTCATCAACGTTTGGTTCACTGCAGCTACGGTTTTCTGGTATGGTACTGTTGACGGCTTTATTAACCACAGGCGCTCCCTCTGGGGCAAGCAGCAAAGCTGGGCTATTTGAATCATTCAAGTTCGAGTCTTGTGTTGATAAACCACTGCTAGACTCCGAGCTTTCCGCTGAAACTTTTTGGTCTGTTGGTAGGTTACCTTTCAAAAGCAGCACGGTTGGCTGAGAAACCTTTGGAACAGATACTGATTTCGATGTTTCTTTAAATGCCTTCAAACAACTACTTAAACACTTTTCTACGCAATTTTCAAGGGATTTTGAAGTTGACTTTTTCTGATTTGCATCCACCCCTTCTCGGGCGACAGCTCCATCTCCAACACAACCAGTAACTTCCAAGCCAGGCGGGGGCAAGATGTCTTCTTTGGGAGGTGTTTTTCTATTTTCCAGCACGGGCGCCGTAGAAACAGCCAGCGAAGGTGTGCTTGACAAAATGCTGGATGTCAATGCCTCCTTCTTATCAGCATCTATACACTGATTTGTCCGCGCAGCTCCTATGGGAACAAGTTGTTGTGGTGGTTTTGAAGCCGACTCGCCTTCAACTATAGGTTCTGTTATATCTGACACGGTCTTGGGTTCTTTCGAAGGAACCAAATCTTCATCTTTTTTAATTACTTGGTCAAGTCCTTTCTGTGGAGGGCCAGTTATGGCACTTTTATAGGTGTCCTCTTTGCCACGTGCACTTACTATACTCTGAGGTTTCACAACAGCACCAGGTTTTTCTTGAGTAACAACGGACGGCAAAACAGGTTTAACAGCTCCTCCTTGTGTCTTTCCCTTAGAAACAGTAATCTTGGCATTGAAACTGCTAGCATCTAAGCTTGTACTGGCAAGGTTTGAGATGTTAGATATCGTTACGGTTTTGACGACACGTGTTTTTGCAACACCGGGAACACCATCTCCTGATATTTCACCTGGAGATTTCTCTTCGAATATTATCTCAGCACTCGCATTTCCCTTGAGCAAACCTTTGCCTTTTAGTATACGTAAGCCTAAATTAATAGCTTCCTGATGACCTATCTCTCGAGTACCTTTGTTGTAAACTATCCTAATTTTTGTGGGTGGTTTAACCCCTTTCCCTTTATCACCAGCTGATACAGTTTCAGGTTGTTTAGATATGTCATTTGATGATGCGGATTTACCCAAATCCTCTTGGAAACCCATTTTTGTGTCTGCACGTGTTGCCAATACGGGGACTGTTTTATGTGGCGAAACGGTCTGTCCAATGCCTGTAGTTTGCTTTTGAGTTTTATCTAAATGACCAGGTGATAGCACACCAAACGATGAATCTGAGGGCTTCCTTTTCCCTCCAGGCTTTTTGTGCCTCTTGCCTTTCTGTTGATGCACCTCTTTCATGCTTTCCTCTCCTTCGTCTGAGCTGCTCTCCAAATACTGAATATAGCTAACATTAGCGCATGTTCGCCTACGCGACTGCCGTTGAGGACAGTCGAGGTTGTCCTCGTTTATACTAGTTTTTCCTACATTAAAAACTGAATCGTCATCTCTGTATGGGTCGAAAGATGACGAATCTTTTCTTTTCCGTAAGGGTTTTTTCTTTTCTGTCTTGGGGCATGATGGTAGCGAAACGGAGCGCTGTCGCGGCAGATCTCGTTCGTTTTTCTCTCGAAGAGTATCCGTGCCAGCTTCTGGAACGTCCGCAACAAGCGTTGGCCCTTGAACACAATCTACTCCTTTTGTAAACATCAATGCTCCCTCAGACGTTTCTGCTCTTTCACTTAAACTACGACAAGCCGTATCACCTTTTATTGATTCCAAAGAAAAGTTCTTCTCGAAAATATTACCCATTCCTTGCTCAATATCTCTCTCATGAACTGGACTATTACCTTCACTCTTTGTAGTGGGTAGGGTTTTATCCACTTCCGCTTCATGATCTTTCGTACTGGCCACTCTTGCCCCAAGCTTGGAGCATATAGCATCAATAGTGAATTTGCGGTTTCCTTTTTTCTTACTCTCCTTCATTTCCATATCTGCATTTTCTGCACTTGAGACACATAATAAATCTTCACTTTTTCCCTTAAATGCAACGTTTGCGAAAGGACCAACATTAATAAGTTCTTGATTACTTTCAACTTCTTCTGGCAAAGAAGGTGGGGGAGCAAGAGCGAGTATACTTGGATCCTTACTTTCGTTAATTTCCTCCGATGTATGCGGCGCCTGAATCTCCTTTTTAGGTACTATATCAGTCACTTCGTCATACAAATTTGCATTTGACGTAGGTGCAGAAGCACCAATCAAGTGGTTCTCAACATCTAAATAACCTGCGGAAACATCAAGCCCATTGTCATCACTGTCTTCTGATTTATAAAGCAGTTCGTCCAGTCGTCGTTTCTTTGCAAGATATTCGTCGTTATTTACCTCCTCGGTTTTCACTGCAAATGGCCTTTCGACAGCACCCGCGACATTAACTGTATCTTTTTTCTTCTTGCCACGTCTTCTCTTCCTTGACGTACCTCCACGCCGTTTACTTCCAGTCTTCTTACTTTGTCCAGCACTTATATTTTGAATTATTTGGGCAGCTGATGGAACCTCGGTTGGGGTTTTGAGCTCTTTAGTAACTTTGCTTCCCTTTTTATTTTTCCGCTGTGGAGTCGTTTTATTGTCTTGGAAAACTTCCGTAGTCTTGTTTGAAATCGTAGCAGTGGGTACTTTTTCCACTACAGGCGCAGATTCAAAGGAAACGCTATTTGCAGAACTTCGCGTGCTTCTAGTTCTCCTGGGTATTTCTGGAATGGGAGCGGTCGACAAAATCTGTTTAACGGCTTCCGTCTTCTTTTCAGGACTTAACACTTCCCCGACTGAGTTCCGCTTTGCTCGTGAACGTCCCTTTTGTGGAGATACTGGTAATTTTTCTTCTTTTTCAGTATTTGAAACTTCTGGGTTTACCACAATTTGCTCAGGTGCATTACCATCCACACTACTTTCTGATAAACGACTAAGAGCTCTTTTCTCCTCTTGGGCTTTATGCCTGGTCCTGACACCTACTCCTTCCTGCTCAAAATCTGGTATCGTTGTAATGCCCAATAAATTTAGTTCGTGAATACGTGGAATAGAATCTCTTGGTTTTGCTTTAACAGTTTCTGGTTTCTTTTTTGCGTGTGACTGTGTATCAATCTTACTGGCATCAGCCTCCCCGCCGGTCGAAACTAATGGTTGTTTAGCCTTTGACTTGGACTTGGAACTTCTAGCTCTGCGAGACCCTTGCCTTTTCTTCTTACTTCGATTCCTTGGCGGTGGTAACACACTTTCATTCTGATACACAGAAGGTGAGAAAATTACTGGCTGAAGAACGGATGGAGTTTCAGGAACCTCTGAAGAATCGGAAAAAGTTCCAGTTAAGTTCGTTTTTTCCTTCAGTTCAGTGGTTGCTTCTTTCTGGAAAAAGAAAAAGGGATAGGAATATGTTAATATAAATGAAGGGTTTTCATATTTATATCAAAGAACATTCTATTGTCTTTTCCTCTTGTTTTTCTATATTCCTTTAACAAAACAGATCTCTAAACAAGCCCTATTAAGATTTAACATACGTCGTCTTTTGACAATCGTTCCACTTGTGCTGCCTTTACAACTTATAGCAGTATCACATAGATGATTTTCGGGGGTTGTTGAAAACCCAATCAGGATTTTCAACCCTTGAATATCTATGCGTATTCACTTGATGGCAGAGAGAAAGATACACCTCCTTAATGTGTAGTTCTTAATCTTTAACTCACTTCTAATGATGCGTAGGTCTTCAATCTAATAATTTTTATTCTTTTTTTTCTAAACCCTATTCTATTTATATCAAATGTTATAAAATTTATCCTCTGGAACAGAACCATATTTCTGCCAATATCACCTGCTTTTACCCTTGGTCACGTCTTTTCTCCTAGCGTTCCAACCCTGAACCCCGATGGATACTATTAAAACTATCCTCCAGAATCCAAGTCAAAATTCTAAAGCTCGTTTATTCCTTCCCGTGTGGGCGGTGATGGGGGAATGTAGGGTAGTTGTATGGGTATACACAAAACATGGTTGGTGGGCAGTTGATTAATCCATCCTAATGTACATAGCGGGAATTTTACAGGCATGTGAAACAGACTTACTCTTCAGTAAATTGATAAATAAGGTGAGAAAACTCAAGTGACTTTTGGTTACCCAATTTCTTTTGGGAAAAACTTTAGGGCATTCGTTCACTCCTACCTACCAATGTGCACCAAGATAGTTTTACCAATATAAGTTCCAATGAACAACAACGGCAATGACTGTTAGGAAAAAACCTTACTTCTATCTTTCCACAATTTAAGGGATACTTAATATTATCATAAATTAAACCATGTAATTGCATGTGTCCAGAGAGCATCAAAGTAAATGAAGAATGGCGCACACAAGTTCTAGTAACAAAAGAATCCACCAGCGAAAACGATGACTACCAAAAGGCCCTATCTTGCACGATAAAAGCTGTGACAAAAGTACAAAAGTAGCGTGGTACACTATAGTCAGTAGAAAAAAGGAGGAAGAAAAAGGAAAGGTACAGGGAACGGAAAACGTGGAAAAAAACTGGAAAGAATAAAAGGAATTGGGGCAGTGGTAAGATAAGGGAAATCGGAAGAGGAAAGAAATAGGGAGGGAAAGGAAAAAAAGGAGATGAGCAGAGGGAGGTAAAACAACAGGAAAAAAGCATATAAGGGACAGATAATATGGGGTGAAGGAAATGGTAATGGGTCGAGATAAGGAAAGGAGACAAAAATTGGAAAAACGCTAAAGAATTAAGAAATGGGGTAAGAATTGAAAAAGTGGCAAAGGATAATGAAATGGGAGAACAGGGAAAAGGAAGTAGGATAAGGAAAAAGAAAAAGAAAAGACAGAGGATAAAAAGGAAAGAGGAAGAGTTAAAAGGAACGGGGAAAGGAAATATAGCAAAAATGCGAATAAAATGAAGGAAATCGAGTGTCAGAGTGAGAAGGGCTGCCAAAATGACTAAACTGTTTTACCTTCTTTTCTTGTGGTTCCTTTACTGCTAGCAGATCCTGTTTGTCTGGAACTTCAATTGCATTTTCTACCTTTTCCTTGGTATTATCCGACGCTATGGTTTCTGGCTCTTTTAGCTGCGATTCTGACATTTCACTTGCATCACTTGAAGACCTGTCTTGTGTATTTTGATCTGGAAACCAAAATTTCTTTTTCTTTTTCTTTGATCCGTTTTTCTTTGAGCCTGAAGCATTGGATAATCCTAGTGAGCTTTGCTCACCTTGATCATTTTCTTGCTTCTGTGTATTTTCTGACGTATTCGCAGTCTCGGATACTAGTGGTAAAAGACATGAAATTTTTTGTTCATTGCTGGCGATAGAATCTGGCACAACGCTACTTTTACGAGTTTTTCTAGCAGGTGAAGACTGAACAACAACTTCTTCATTCGCAATATTTTGCTTTTTAACTGACACTGCTGACAGTGGTACTGAGGCCTGACATTGTGTTGAGCCTGCTTCCTTATCATTGGCTCTCCCTTCACCTTCACTACCTTCTGGCACTTCAGAAATACTTAGTGCAGAGTGTGAGGCGGGGTCGCTCACATTTGCAGAACATGCAACTGGTTCTGAAGTTTCAACGTTTTCTAAAAGTGACAAATGAGGAGGAAAATAGGTCTTCTTTTTCTTTTTGGCAAACGGATTTCTCCGACCACGATGCTTCCTCTTTTTTTTCTGTACAATTTCAGTACTAACAGGTAACAGTTGCACATCATGTCCACTTACACTGCTGCCGGTGTTTTGCAGCATTTCAGTTACACTCTTTTCCATTAGCACAGTTCTCGTCTCATTAGCCTTTGGGGAACACAACACATCATCATGTGTAGATTGTTCTCCTTTCTGGTCATTCTTTGAGCCACTTGCTAGAGTTTCCTTCGAATGGACAGCCGCTGTAATGACATTCGTTGTTGTACTTTCTACCATTACGTGTGACGCGGCCTTTAAAACAGGTTCATGTGCAACAGCAGCAGCATCACTAGATCTTAGAGAATCCGAAGGCTGGCCGCTTGAGGAAGAAGTTGCTTCCAAACCTTCTTTGTTATTTTCAACAATGGTTTCAATCTTCTCTTCCAAACTACTAGCCTCTTCCTTGGGAGTCTCTTCATTACTAGCAACTTGTGCCGTAGAATCTTTAATTTGCCTCGGAGAACCGACAACACTCGAAACATGCGTTTCATCTTTAAGCTCCTCGTTTGACTTCGTCATGCTTCTTGTATTCTCTTTTGCAGTTCCTCCCTTAGCACTACCAATAACTACTTGAGAAATATATTCCCTGTTTTTCTGGTGTTCCACTGGTATTTTGGTTTTAATTTCCGACGAATTCTTTTCATCCCCTATTACAATTGGTGTAACATCTGGCTCACCTATATGAGTCTCCGGAATGCCGCCATACGTCGTCCCTGACACTGCACTTCCTGTTGGAAAAACCGACCCTATTTCACCTCTACGACTGGTAGATTTGGGAGCCACTGATCTTGCGCCTTTTGAATTCGATTTTCTCTTTCGACCCCTTCTCCAGCCTCTGCCTCGACCTCTAGTGGGCGTCGTATTCAAATGTCCGTCCTGAAAAATAACTTCGCTTGATGCATCTGGTGTAACTAGCTGCACCCCCATCTCATTTTTATTACCCATAGTTGTCACAATATTTTGTTCCCCAGAAGTGGAAGCAGATGATAGTAAATTATGGCAGGCCAAGGGCAATGGTGCATTTTCCACCAACAATTCCGCGTGATCTGTGCACCGTAAAGGAGTGCCAGGTTCTTTTTCACACTCGGTCACCTCTAAATTATTTTTTGCTACCATCTTTTTATCAATTTCACCGGTAGTTCCCAATTTTTCAGCTCTGCTGGCTTTAACTACCTCTGAGCCCTCGTATGGTCTAACTTGTGACGAGTTCTCCTCTTTCAAGATGTTGTTCTGCCGTGTTGTACAACTACACTCAGTAACAGAAGACGGAGGTCCTATTTCATTATCTGCTGTCAAGATATTATCCCCGGTTTTTTCTTCCGATTTTACATTTGATGGCTTATTGCTATTTGAGCCTGGCTCCTTGTTTGTTAACCCCCCAATGGGTTGTCCAGTACACTTTGAACAAACACTTAGATTTTCGGTCTTTTGTGAATCATCTTTAATAACAACTGTATGCTTATCACCTTGAATGCATGTTTCTATAGTTTCATCAGCAACAAACTGAACCGTCTTTGGAGACAGCGGATGTGAAGAGCCTCTTTTAGCTCTTTTCGAGTGTTGTAAATCAGTGGGTGGTGACATACAGATCCTTTTGTTTCGCAGAGTAATTCCTAAATTCTCTTGTTGGGCAGGTGCAAATGTATTATCAAAATCCTCAGGCAGCTTTTCATGAAAATCTGCAACACCTTTTTTAAGCAAGGTCCATTCTGATTTTACTGTCTTTTCTCCTTGTGATATAACAACATTTGTCGCTTTGGCAATATGTTTTTCGACCCCTCGGTCTTTTACAACTTTTGGTGTTAGCAAGCTCGCCCCAGCTTTATTGCTAATATCTGTTGCAATTTCAGTCTGGAATTCACTGGTTCCAGTAATGCCAGATCTTACATCTCCAAATATTTTAACATCTGGTGTGCTTTCAGATTCTGATGTAATGCTTGAATGGATTTTAGTAACACTACATTTAATTGCAATCCCTGCCGTACGTAATTCCTGTTGTATTTTAGCAACTTCTTTTACAGGCTCTCTATTGTTGCCTGTGGCAGGAATGTCGGTACAAATGCCACTCTCGTTAGCAATGTCTGGTTCTCTTTTACTAGCTGAAATGCTTGAATCACCCTGCACGCTAACCAATGAATCAGAATTGCTTGCAACATCCCTTGTTTCTGTGGCTGGCTTCCCACGCTTTTTAAACACAGCTTTTAGCGGTACCACCATGGATGCCGCATTTTCTGGGTTAAAATCAATACGATACTCAAACTCAGATCTTATTCCATCCGAACTGCACGTGCTACTGTCAGATAGATCACTATCCTCCCTTGTTGTTTCATCACCTGTTTTTCCTATTAAACCAAAATGTTCTTTGTTTTTATTTTTGGAATGCAGACTTCCTTTCCTAAGTGCAGATGAACAACTCTTAAGATATGCCATATCAGCATGAATATCGTTTATCTGTGATATTAAGACCTGTTCTTCTAAATGGTTCATATCTTTACCTCTTCGTTTTGGAACTCCATACAAAGATGTTTCCGGACTGTTTGGAAAATCGAAAACTGAAGTATTCTTCAATTCCTCTATGGCATGGGGAGTGTCTTTTGAACTCAGACCAGTAACGGGTTCTGGGGCTTTATTCGCCGAATCGACATCCAAAGTCGGATTATCCAACAGCGTCAAATGCGTCTGCACCTCGACCTTTTTCTCCTTGGCTTTGATTTTTCGTCTTCCTTTTATGATTTCTTGGCTGTCTTTTTTCTTCACTTTCTTCTTCTCTTTTCTTTGTATTATTGGTTCAGGCTCCGGACTTGCCTGAAAGATTTGTTCAACCATTGCACTATCTATTGTAGACCCTTCGGGAAGATGATGTTGAGACGCAAATCCAAACGATCCAGATGAAATCCCTACCATGCTCTCCGTCTTACCTTGATCAAAGGTCGTCGTCTCTTTCATGCTATTTACATTCGGAAAACTTCTGCTTGGCTCATTTTGTTTTACTATTAAACGAGGATTATCAGGATCCTGTTGAAATTTTGAAAACCCATTGGGATTTTCAAGAGAAGCAGTATTAATGTCCAGGCATCTCCCTTCAGGTGGTACTATTCCAACATAGATTCCTGTGGCACCAATCCCTCTTAAAGTAGTGTCTTTCTTATCTAAATCAGTTACAACTGCCCCATCCGGTAAACGAAGAGGAGCCTTAAATGGAGCATCATACACATTTTTGACACGCTTTTGATCCGTACTTTCGTGTGTGATTGCAGACATAACATCTGGGGACATTTCTTTGATGTAATCTTTCTGGACCCTACTTTGTACTTCGTAGCTTTTTTTCCTCATTTCTATCGATTCTAAGGCTTGGGAGGGTATAGACGAAAACTGTAGTTTTCTGTAACCGGGAAACATTTTTGACTCATTGTTTTCAAACTGGTTGTCTTCCTGAACTCGTGGTCTATCGATTTGGTCTTCTGAGCTCAGGCTGGTCACTGGTTTCTCCAGAAGAGACGAAACAACTTGGGACAAAGCAGTGCTGACTGGTGTATATATGCCATCGGCAATTTCATCGTCACTGTCATCCTCAAAACTAGGAAAGGATCTAAGTGGTACATTTTCCTGAAGGATCGGTTTGTGTACGATAAGCTCCGGGCTTAGAATGGCACCGCCAGGCTTCTCTATCGCTGATGCATCAACTTGTGTCGACTTCTCCGGAATAAAAACATTACTCTTCTCAAGCGTAGGCTGGCTATCGGGGGCGTGTCCCTGATCGAGGATCGTTTCATTATCACCAACAGGTGATTCTGGTACCTTTTCTTCATTGAAGCTCGACCCTTCATCCACTGCATCACAAGCGGGAGAACTGACTTCAACATCTGGTAATATTTTAAATGACAAACCATCATTCTTTGATTGTTGTACCTTAGGTAAAACATCAACTGATTGACTCTCCCTTACAGCTGAATCTACACTAGGTAATATGTTTGGTGACTGACCAACAGTTGGTCCAGTATTCGGTAGCATTTTGAGTGACAAACTTTCACTTGTCAGAGGTTCAGTTTCAAGTATATCTTTGCTCTGAGGTGTCTGAGTAGTTGGTACTTTGTCGTCACCAAGTTTTGTTGCTTTGTTTTCCTCTGCAGTTGACTGGTGGTCCTGGGAAACTGGGTCTTTAGCAGGTGAAATGCCCTTAAAACTGTCCTTTAATTTTGAAAGTAGATCTTTAACATTTTTATTTTCTGTTTTCAATATTAACTTTTTCCCAAGTGCCTTATTAATCTTTAATGAAGGCAAATCGTTCTTACTGGTATTATCCCTGTGTTTCTCTTCGTTTATCGGTGTTGAACTATTTACATCACGATTATTCGACACTTCGCTATATTCATAATCCAATGCCTTGTTTGTCTTGTAGCTGTCTTGTTGCTTTAACATTTGGTCCTGATCATCTCCACTATATTGGTGACTCTCTCTGGGTGTATTATATGCCGTAGGGTACTGCAATGATGGAAGCATGCCCACATTTGACTCACGAAGTTCACGAAACTCAACGTTTTCCGCCTTATTTCCCTCGTGTACTGAAGCATGGATAGATTCGTTGTCTGCCCCATCGCTTGCAGATTCGAAATCAAAGTCATCAAATGGGTTACCAGCATGCAACTGATTAGCACTTTTAACGTCTTGCTGTGGTGGAGCCCATTGATTTCCTGGTTGAATCGGTCGTTCACGACTATTATTTTCTCTGGAAGCTGAACTGCTAGTTATTACTCTAGCGTTCTGACTACCTTGTAAATGGCCAGCATTCCAATTAATATTATTCGAGTACAATTGTTGGTTCTTTTCTACGTTATCCGTATTTTCTCTTTGTAATGTGTTAACATTTGACTCTGGCCCCAAATTGGAAAAGCCGTAGCCTTCTGCGCTGTTTCTGTCGTTTGGCTGCCCGGTATTTAGGTCACTTGTTGATAATTTTGATGGGAAATTATTAAACTGGTTCGCACCCAGAAGATCGTTTCCTCGATTTGTTTGGCTGTTAATATCATCAGCGTTTTGGCTAAAACGATATTGAATTTCATCTCTAAATTTCTCATTTTCAGCTGAACTACCCCTGGGTTGCGTTACAACCGGTAGGGTATCTACATTACGATTTTCATTACTAACGCGTGATGTATCTTTGTCCTCTGCATTTGAAATATGGTTGGCTGAAGTTTCAAATGTATTATTATTAACATTACTGGCAACTTCTTCTGCATTCTTTTTAGCTTTCCCTCTACGTTTTCTCGGCTTTGGAGTCTTTGGGGCCCCCTGATCATCTACACCAGACTTTCGCCGGCCTCTCCTCTTCCTTTTCGTAGCTGGTGCATCAGCTAGTGGGGGAGATCCCATAATATTTCCAGCAAAACCCTGTCCAAATCCTGGTCCTTGCATGAGGTCATTGAAGCCATACGGCAACGAAAAATTTGGAGAGCTGAGTGGATTATTTGGTCCATCATAATTGCCCAGACCAAAATTTGGTTGAGAATTATTTATTCCATTGTTCATAATGTTTTGATCAGGCATTCCGAAATTGCTGCCAACATGCGCCATTGCTGAAGATTGCGCAGTTTGTAGAGCATCACCACCTAACAAATCTTGTTGATTCAGCCAAAGCTGGTTTGAAACTGGCACATTTGCCCTCTGGTGGTCTGACAATGCACTGGAAGCAGACACATTGGGGTGGGCACTTAGTAAATTTGGGGTAACTGAATTCTGCTGCTCTGGTGCCTTTAAACCTTTGTCGAACAAAGATGCTGGTTGGAATTGACTGAAAGACGCGGGAAGATCTTCCTCAAACTGAATGTCACCAATATCATAATTCTTAATCAAATCGTCAACTGTAGGTGAAATCTGTTTATCATCATCCATTGAAGCAGACGAACTTCCGATATTAAGCTGGTGTGGGTTTCCACTGCCAGGTAAACATCGGCTTGATGGAGCTAAAAAGGTATCCGACATTTCGTTCGAGAGCAAAGGCTGTGTGCTATTAGTATAATTCATTTCAAGCGACTTTTGCGCTTTGGCTAGCTGAATTCGCTCTGGAGAATGGAATGGTGATGAATCATAATTTGGAGTTTGTGAATTCGGTGTTGTTACTGACGTTTGTCGTGATAGACTCGAAGAGGTTGGCGGAAACTGAAATAAATTTAATGTATCATTATCGACTGCATCTTGCTCACGCGAGCTTAAGCTTTCAGTCCTAAATCGCCCCCCTCGACCAAACTGATCCAATCCCCTTCCATGCTGTATTGTAGAAGCAGACGGCGAAATCGCTGAAGATGACGACATAATAGCTGAAGATGGTGTCAACGGTGCTGGAGAAGATGCTGTTGGGTCTAGTCGGGGTGACATAGGACCTGGCGTCATTGGCGTTGCATTTGGTAAACTTGAGTTAGAACCCCCAGTTGAACCAACTGTCGACGTAGAATGATGTTTGGGGGTTAATGTTGGAAATGTTGTATAATTTACTGGCTGCTTATTTTCATTACCCAGTTCTGTCTGATCCTGATGCGAAATTTTAAGCTTCTCTTGTCCATCAAACATATTTTGAGTATTGGCCTGCATGGGCCATCCAGTTTGGTTAGGGTTAGCAGCTGCACCACTAAAATTACCAGGTTGCCAATTATCTTCCATATTTTCGTTATTCGTCTGATATTGTGTGTTCCCTTGATTGTTTGTCATACTGGAGGTTGAACTGTCCTGTAAATATAAGTTCTGCTGATTGGGAAGACCTCTGTTTGGGTCATTGCTACCCATATTTGTCATATACATCCTTTGCATTTGCATTAATCTATCAAGGTACAGTTCCCGTTGCATGTCCATTAGTGGATTTGGTGCTCTTGTTAGATGGCTCATTTGCAACTGCATGAATGAAGCTTCCCGATTTAAATTCCCTGGCGACCGAATGACCTGCATTTGTGTCATAAAAGCGGTGAACCCAGAAGGGTCTGACATTTGCATTTGACTCAACATGCTAAATGGTTGAAGCATGGATCTAAAATCTGGCACTGATCCAGAACCCGACCTCATCGTGAAGGTACTAAACGAGAATTCTGGTTGTGATGGTCGAGTTGACATTGCTCTTTGGCCATCCAAAGGTAAATCCATCGTATTTGGCACAACTTGCTTCATTGAATTATCAAAAGGTCTCTGTTGAGGAAATATTCCGTCCATCATTTCTCCACCTTCTAGAAATTGTTGCCCACTCTGTTTATTATTAAAGAACCCAAGATTACCAGCTCCATTATCTGGAGATTGGAAGTTCGGTTGCATTGTGCCAATAGGTTGTCCTTGTGACACAGATGGCATCATACTGAAATTTCCAGGCACGGGACCAGCCCCAAAGCCTGAAGAATTATCAAATGGTTGTCCAGGTGGATTATTTGGAAATATAGTATCTCCAAAATTTGGCTGCAGGTTTTGTTTCTGTGATTGTAATTGTGGTTGATTCGAAAACTGGTTAGTATCTTGGCCATTTCCATCACTGTCTGGAAGCATTACGGGCCTAAAGAAACGATAAGGAAAAAGTCAACGTTTTACTCTTTTCGTCACACCTTTATACATGGCATCTAGAAAAACATTCACCCAACAAGTAACTGGCAACATATGACCAAATTATAAGGTTACTTCCGGTAGTAGCAAATTTCGACTCATCCAGGACTCTTAAAATTTTTCACATACTATTTACTTTTTTTGCACTATGACACACCAAGGCATAAAAAAACTAACAAAACTCTATCACTAATCCATTTCTAACTAAACACAGGTCTCTTAGTTATTTTTCAATTCGTTTGGGGAAAGACATTTCCCAATCTTGATCCTCGTCTAAATTTGTACCATATTAATAACTGTTACAATCGTTTTCTCATTTCAAACGCTATACCTATTATGGTATTTAGCCAACAGAATATCACAAGCAAGTCAACATATTAGCAGTTAATTCGTCTTATGTAGTATTGCTCAACATGTGCACGACTTGTAAAATCTCCAAACTTTTCGTTCATTTCAAAATTACACTAGGTAAGTTAATAAAAAAAACAACTAAAGTTGTTCCAAGCTAATCACTTTCGCTAAAGTATGTCTGACCAGGCCCATTGGCCCTGCGACATGCCACTCTTGTACAGTAGTTCCAATACGACAAGCTCTTGTTACCATGAAGACTTGCCATATCACAATTAGACATCACCAGAATTAATGGGGAAAATTTAATGGTTTTCTTTCAGCACAACAAGCAATGATGCTACAAACGCATATTTCACTTAAATTAGTAGCTTGATGGGGTGCAACTTCTTTTCTCTATCAATATGTATGTACTCAAAAATAAGAGTTTTTAAACCTCATCTACAGAAAGCCTCAAAACTTTCAAACCTATTAACTGTATCATTCATTAACATTTATAAACTATGAATAAATTTTACGCATGAAAATTCTTTCCTGAAGTCTTTGAGTCAATTATCCGGGTCTTACATTTCAATGAAACTATTCTGAAATCCTTTGTTGTCAACACCTGATTTCTCAGTCTCATACTTTCTTCTTCTATATCACAAGACTTTAAACAACTACATCCATGGACTTACCGTTTTCGTCCGTGACAATCTTTCTCTGGCTAGAGTATTTGGTCTTTTGAACACTCATTCATACATTTCCTTCACGTGTGTGTGTGTGTGTGTGTGTGTGTGTGTGTGTGTGTGTGTGTGTTTCAGAAACCTGAGATGCTCGTGTGGATATCAATGAACACTTGTCGCAGTGGACTGGGTTCCTCCAGAGTCCGCGTGGTTGTGTGTGTGGAATGTTAAGTAAAAGCAATATTTTTGGTTTAAAAACTGGAAATACGGGTGGACTGTTTACCCATTATCTGCAACAAGTGTCCTGTCTATCTTAATGCTTAAGAAAGTCAATGAAATAACAAGTAACAGATCTACTTACCCTAGAAGGTTCATTTGGTCATTGCCATCGCCCAATCCATTGCCTCTTTCTCCCATTTGTGACAAAAATGGGTTCCCACCCACATTTGTGCCCATCCAAGGTGGTATCACTCCACGATTCTCACGATTTGATCCTTGGGGTCTGGTAGGGTTAGGAAAATTCCGTCGCCCAAGGAAACTCATGTCTTGGTTGCTATATACATCCTGCAGAAATAACGAAATTTGCATTAACCACTGCATAGAAATTCTAAATTCCGGTGGGGTATCGGGTTAGGGTAACAAATAACATTACTGGTATTATAATTACTAAAATTTTCATAAAGTTAGCTATTTGATACAATTATTATTATTCTTATTATTATGTGCGGTTTTCTTATGAACGCTGTCTATTTACAATTACTTACCGGGTCACACCCAGTGACCTGAGGCAAGCAAAGGTTTCTACGAGCACTTTAATTGTTTAATAAATGTGGAGTATAAAAAAAAGAATAATACAAAAAATAAATAAAAGATTTTATAAAAATTGCATCAAAAAGTATAAAAAATAGATTCTTGTAAAAAATTGGTTCTTCATGTGGACAAAGATTTTCCAAGTATATTCGCGGTGCTGGTAAGGGCAACCTTTTCTATCTCCTGTAAGTTATGGTTGCCGGAATTTTCGCAATATGTTTATCTGTTCCCTTTTTAATCATTCCCAAAGCTCCTATTATTACTGGAAACGTAGTTGTTTTAAGATTCCACATTTTAGCAATCTCGATCTCAATATCCTTATACTTGCTCAACTTATCAAACTGTTTGACGGATGTATTTTTATCACTCGGAACGCTCAAATCGATGGGTGTTCGCAGGTGGTCTTTAATAATGATATCTGGGCGGTTAGCTTGAATGGTTCTATCAGTATTAACCGGAAAGTCCCATAAGATGGTAACATTTCGACCATTAATTACTGCCAGAGGGTGGTGTTCATAGCAGTTGGTAAGTATTTCTACGTGATAATGCTGACATATTCCCCAGTGCAAATACTGGCCAACCCTATCGTAACGTTTCACATACTCACTCGGTGTCAATGCCAGGCATCCCGAGACTAAGTGGTCGATTGTTTCAACAACTGGTCGCAAAATCTGCACTTAGGATCGGCTTCGTTCCTCAAGATGTTAGCTTGGTAGTTCCGCGTAAAGAGAGATTGATCTTGTACTGCAACGATAAAGCCTTCGGTCTCTGCCTTCAGTCCTGAAGTCCTCAGCCACTGATGGGTTGCAGCTTGATCTACCTCAGCGTTTTGGCTTCGGAGAACGTACTGTCCATCCAGAGCTTTCAAGCTCCATAGTTGGGAAAGTTGGTCCTGTCCATTTTACTTGGCAGCTTCTTTTGCCTTTTATTGCCACTTTGGTGACAGGTACTTGTTCTGCTTCGACCATAGGATCTACATTCAGCTCTCGCTCAAAAGAATCAGATTCCTTGATAACAGAATGCAGTTTCTTACTAATTTCATGTCGATGGACTAGTGTCAACATCCAGTCATTTGTATATTCACGATACTGTTTCATACCAATAATAGTTGTTTTAAAAGACGGTTCTAGTTGTATGAGCCCCCGACCCCCATTTCTAGGCAAGTAGAGACGATCAACGTCAGCTTTAGGGCGGAGCATTCGATTGAATGTTAGTAATTTTCTAGTATTCCTATCCATTCTTTGGAGATCTGGGAGATTCCAATTGATTATACTGAAACTATATTGTACAACAGGAATCGCGAGAGTGTTGATCGCTTCAATGCGGTTTTTCGAGTTTAATTCTGTCTTCAACACCAGCCTTATGCGACGATAATACACGATAATACTACGGATTTTCTCTTTCATAGTTGCGTGGCTAATACCATCACCTTCCTCAACACTAAGATACTTATAGGTGTCTTCTTGATCCAGTTCCTTAATAATAGTATCTACATCGACGTGGTCTCTCTAAGCCTGCCCTTATCAAATGTAGCTTTCGCACATTTATCAAGGCCGAAGTCCATGCATATATTATTACTGAAAGCCTTCGCCNTATTGTACAACAGGAATCGCGAGAGTGTTGATCGCTTCAATGCGGTTTTTCGAGTTTAATTCTGTCTTCAACACCAGCCTTATGCGACGATAATACACGATAATACTACGGATTTTCTCTTTCATAGTTGCGTGGCTAATACCATCACCTTCCTCAACACTAAGATACTTATAGGTGTCTTCTTGATCCAGTTCCTTAATAATAGTATCTACATCGACGTGGTCTCTCTAAGCCTGCCCTTATCAAATGTAGCTTTCGCACATTTATCAAGGCCGAAGTCCATGCATATATTATTACTGAAAGCCTTCGCCGTGGTTAATAACTCTTCAAGTTCTTGATCATTTATCGCGTACAGCTTTAAATCCTCTATGTAAAACAGATTGTTTATCACTTTATCAAAGGTCTTATATCCAGAGCCGGTGTTGTTAAGGTCGTTTGAAAGAGGAATCAGTGACATACAAAAGAGAAGTGGAGATAGTGAGTCTCCTTGAAAAATACCACGTTTGATAAGAATAAAATTAGACTCTGCTACTCTATTGTCATGTGCAAAAAGAAGACGTGTTTTCTATTTCCCCATACTGTGTCTGACAAAGTTAGATATATCAGGAGAAATTTTATAAATGTCAAGGCTTTATAAGATCCAGTCGTGTGGAACACTATCAAAGGCTTTGCGGTAGTCAATCCAAGCAGGACTAAGACTTCTTTTTCCTTTTCTACAATTTATGAGTATCATTCGGTTGATCAATAGTTGGTCCCTGCATCCGTATGAGTTCCTTCGACACCCTTTCTGCTCTTGTGGTAGGATGGGATTTGTTTCTAAAAAGTTGAAAATTCTTTTCCTAATGATTGAGGTTAATAGCTTGTAAGTGGTTGTAAGGCAAGTGATGGGGCGATAATTTTTAGGGTTTTTAGTGTCATCAGATTTAGGAAAAAGTGCGTTAAGCTTTCAGTTAGCCATTCCGGTGCATCTTCAGGTTTCTCCATGATGTCATTGAGAGATTCTGCTAATTTTTCGTGTGAATATACCAGTGAGTTTAACCAAAAATTCGGAATTTTTGTCAATGCCAGAGGACTTCCACTTCTTAGATTTCCTTAATGCAGCCTGGGCTTCATCCTTAGTAATATCCCTTCAACTTCACTCACTTGTTCTTCCTCCCTTTCTATCCAGGTTGCTTCTTTGTTAAAGAGCTTTTCCTCACCCCAGATCTTATTCCAGAACTCTTCAAAACCCTCACCTTTTGAGGGATCCCCAATCTCAATTTGACCTTCCCTATTTCCCGATTAAACTTTTTGGCATCAGTTTTGAACATTATATTTTGACGATAGAACGTATTTCTCTTATCAAACTTTCTCAATCCTTGTGCTTTAACTTGTATTTTTTAATTGTTTCTTTGATTTCTCCTGTAGATGCTTCGTCTGTAAACCGATATTTTTTTCTTAACTTTCCTACTTTTCCTAGTTTTAACAGCCGTTACTTTTGAGATTTCATCTAAAAGCGAGATCTCTGCCCGCAGAGATTCAATTTCCTTTTGGATTTTTACCTTCCACTTAAGGACCTTATTGGTGCGCGTTTTACCTTTTTTCTTTACTTTTACACCTAATTGGGCAGTGACAGTTCTAGCAGTTGAATATATAAGATTGTTAACATTGCAAATTCCGGTTTCGGTTTCATTGATGACTTCACTCAAAGCAACGTTACAAAGTTTAATCATCTTGTTAGCTTTTGCAGTAATTTTACGTAGTGATTCTCTATCTTCAATATTTGTAAATTCAGTTTTGCTTAGTTCTCTAATGATGTCGTCACGTGCTTCCGCAATCTTGGCTCCGTTGTTTTCTAAAATGTCATCTATCTCATGCTGATCATTGTTATTGTTCTGATCCTCTTCTTCATTTCGAACTGCATTAATCACATTTTATATCTTATTTTCATTCATCCTGACTACTCTCATAATGGCTTCTGCGTTTGCACCTTTTGCTTGTTCTTCCACAACACTTTCATCAACTTGTCTGTTGTCATTTCGAAGTTGGTCAATTTGCGCGTCATTCAGTCTTCTTTACTTGAATATGTCTCTGCGCACATTCGCAAGTTTATTACTATCAAAATTCTTTTGAAAATCATTGCCTACCATCTTCCTCCACTCAAGATAAGTCTGTTCCGTTAAATTTCTTGTGGACCTACTTTGGGCTGTATAAAATGCTCGTAAAACGTTTTCATCGTCCTCTATAGACCATTTATGTCTTTTTGCCTTTGAGTTGATGGTGTTGGAATCACTACAGGTTCAGGGTTAGGAGGATCCTGGTTCTCATTACCTTGTAGTTCATTTTCAGTGGGATTCATTCCAGTAGCAGATTTTTCGAAGACCCCAGCCTGGTTTCCTACTGGGGGACGCGACCCTTGGTTATCCGCGCGACGGCCGATGCGGCATGATTTGTTTCTTCTGGTTTCCACAAAAAAGAGGGTTGCATTTTAGTCTTACTGCCAAGGTGGCTGACTATTCCGCCTCAAATGCCACCTAGAATTGCGAGGTTACGCGGATAAACAGACTTGACTCCGCCGGTCTTCAATCCGGTATTTCAAGGTCTCGGAGAAGGCTAACAAGTGCTACACCTTGCCCAACGGTGACCTGGAGGTAGTTGCGGCAAAGGGTAACCTCATTCGACCACGTCGGAACTCCACAACCGGATCTATCTGAACTATCTGCAGTTTAATGTCATACCCATATCATCATAATTATTTATACAATTAAACTTATGCTCTGGGTGATCTTTATTATCTTGATACTCTTACTAGGCGAGTCATAACTCACAGAATATGCGTAGACACCAAGGTTTTTGTGGGTTCAGATTATGAGTCTTAAAAAATCGTCAGCTACTACGGTTGTAGTTTCATAAAATCCAGTAAATACATAAAAGAGGTACATCAACTTGTTCTGGTTGTTTTTTTATTTATTTATTTTTTTTATTGCTGGTGGTGGTGATGTTTGCTTGTTTTTATGGGAGTTTTTTAGTCTTGGTTAGACTAATGTCCAAGACAGCTGGCCTGATGGATGAAACACCGAGTTGCGTGCTTACAAATGAATATTTCGATTTAATCAAGCTGATGCAACGTTATCATTTGAGCGACCCGACAGAGGGATTCCTTCTTATAACCCACCTTGTAGGCTTTTGTGCAAAATGTAGTGCAAGCTAACTGCACCAAAGGAGAGATGAAATGATTGTTTAAGTCATTTAAAAGTACATCTTTGTCATTTTTACAAACTGTTTGTCAGTCAGTCTAACCAGGCTCCCTGTTAACATTAGCATTTAAAATACTGATATCCAATAAGAAAAATACCTGTCAGTTATGAAACCAAAGAAACACTCATTTACTACATATTTTCCCTGGCATTTTGTGCTTATCTGACGGCTAGAAAACGATAGTTAAGTTATGTTTTCATTCAACAAAAGCGGAATGTGGAAACTGTCTGTATTTTATGGGTACGCTTACCACAGCCACGTTATTTCCATCTCAGAAAAACCCTGACACTATAGAAGGAAAACATAATTCATCACATCAGCTGTACCTACCTTATTATTTCCCCTCATCATTCTTGGAACAGCACGAGGCTCCTCACCGGCCATCATTCTATCTATATCAGCATCTACGATCAAATTTTAATTGAATATTTCACATGTTACACCATGAGTGCATAGAAACACTTAAGATAAATGGTCCCTGAACGAAGCTTCGAAAACACATACCAGTGCGCACATTCTGCTTACCACGCAAGTACCTAGTACATCTTTTTGACGACTTTGATAACTTGTATTGTTTCAGTAATAATAAAAAGTAATAACAATAAAATAATAATAGTCATAAACTAACAAAAAATGATAGTGATAGATATATAGCTATATATTACATATTATACATACATTGTATATATATTAGAAATTCCCTATCAAAACAATCTGTTAAAAGTTTAAAAATTTAAGTTTAAAACTAATGTGAGCTTGCTTATTTCACACAGATCAAGCCGTTACAAGGATTGTTTTCTTGAGCTTAAACATCTTAGATTGGTGGTATCTACTTTATATCTAGAGGCAATGACCCCCGACGCCAAAACTGACTTTTAAGGAATGTTTATAAACTTTGATCACAACAGCAATGATCATCGTCATCAAGAGCATTAGAAGTATCCAAAGCAGCAACATAATTCAAGAACTTGTATAATACCTTCACCGGCAGTAAAGGATTTATGTACATATTTCTGTGTAATCTCCGTCATAACTGAAAATCCTCAATGCTATAGCAGACCTTTATACAGAAGCTGAAACACGAAAAACACGAGTTATATTTGCAATTAATAGTTTCACGATATCTCGATTATCTGGCAATTTTAAGATACTTACAGGCCTATATATATTCATGAAATACGCAGCTCACTAAATATTACGAGTACCTATGCCTCACAATGTGTTAGGTTGGTTTTCCGAGAAAGAAAGAAAGAAAGAAAGAAAGAAAGAAAGAAAGAAAGAAAGAAAGAAAGAAAGAAAGAAAAAAAGAAAGCAAGCAAGCAAGCAAGCCCAATGTGGTTAGTTCTTTGCTTTGCAATTGAAAAGACGATTTCATTTTTCATTTGGGCAAACAGTGTCAATGGCAAAGAAGAAGGGAATGAAGTCCTATGTGCGTATTCATATGGTTTCAAGTTGCGAAGGAAGAATCTGTTTTCGTGTCGGCATCATGAGTTATATCTCTTGTTGAGAAGTTGATTTTGGCAGTTGTATGTGACAGTGGTAGGAGAGCATCTTTTACTGTTGTTACTATGGGCTGGGGCAGGTTTAAGGGGAGGTCGAAAAATTTCGAGTACTTTTCCTGTTTTTTACTTTGTTTCCCATACAAAACAGGGTAGGGTTGTCATGAGTTGGTATTTGTTGTGGATGAATAATTTGTTCCGAAGTATCTGTTTCCATAGTCTTAACAGTTGGTCTTATGAATGCTTTTCGGTGTTTGCTGTTGTTGGCGTTCCTCTGGGTGACGTTGGTGATGTTATGGGTCTGTAGATTATGTCTGGCGAAGTGCATTTATCTGAATGGGCATTAACTTTTTGTTCTGAAGTTGCAGGCTGGATATGTTATTTTAATTTGGGGGTTGACGATGTAATTTTGTGGTTGATTATGTACTTTTATGCTTTTGGGGGATTTAAGACACATTTGCGTGCAACTGTAGCTCAGTTTCAAGTTCTTTTTGTTGAAAATTATCCGGAGTTTGGTAGACGTACTGAAGAGTTTATTGATAACAGGTAGAAAGGCTAGTCCGATTTTTGTATAGACACTTTTATTATGAGGTGGGTTGAACCAGATGATGCTTCGTTTTCTTGCGTAGTTGTGAGGCTTAGATGGTGTGTATGATAACGACGTTGAATACCTGCTACTTTGGGGGGTAGCTTCCTTCTCGGACTTTTCATCTGTTTGATTATAGCTGGTGGATGCTTTTAAGATGTATTAATGTAGAAAAGTTGGTCATTTTCTTTCTTGTATGTACAGTATGTAGAGGTTAAGCGATCCAAGTTGATATCCGGTTGTTGTAGGTTTCCTTTAAAATTTTTACTATTTCATTTCTTGTATTTGTTCCTTTGCTTTCTCTTTGCATTTCTGGAAATGGTCAGGCAGTCGTCTCTGTACTATCCGCTCTTTCCCTTCGGAATTCTTTCTCCAAGTTTTGACAGAATGTAAATTCCGACAGGTTCGCAGCCCGCTGCCCCGCCATAGCTACTTCAAGTTACGTCAAAGCTTTCTGTGGAAGACCGTGTTGTCCATGGTGAGTCGTTGTCGAAACATGTGTAAACATACGACCGTAAGTTCATGTAAACTACAAGAAAATATAATCAATCAAAACTTTATGATCTTACAAACTCATATGTTTAAAAAAAAGCTGATTTTAAGTCCTTAGATAATTTTTCTCTGAATGTTCCTGAAATGTCTAGAATGGCTAGAGCGTGGTGCTGTCTCTTATTGCTTGCTTCCCCTAACTAATACCCCTAATCGCGATGACCTGTGTTGTATAGCGTGTAGTCAATAAAAAAGCACCTTATCAAAAACAGGTTTTCAAAAAACGCACGGAAGTAAACTACTTACACTGTTAATAACTCGCGTTTTATCAGGCTGAATAAGGTTAACATTGAATACAGAACAATAACAAACGATCCGGAATTAACAAATTCCTTAATACTGCGCACAACTGTCTGTACCAAAGTGGTCGGTAACAACTCACTAGCATTCTGTATTTTTACGATCTCTTAAGTTTCGTTTATAAACTCAAAGCTTGAAACACCACAGTAAAAAAAAACACAACAAATTTGCTAAGACTGTACAGACACAAAAATTACTACTTGACGGCGAGTTTTTGGCAACATCGTATGTCATTACACTGCACAAAAGATATAATGACTAGGATTATCAATCCCCAAGGTGGAACTATCAATTTTTTTTGCTTGTTCCAAATGTAACATGAAAATAGATCTCGTGAAATAAATTTAGAGCTTTGTGATAACTTCATTTACTCAGACTAAAAATATTTGTCCTTTTTTGAAAGTGTACTATAAAAATTGCAATTTCTGATAGTGAATTTAAGTACAACCAGTTTCTAGTATCATCTTAGCCTCTAAAAAGCAATGCACAAGCCTGATCAATCGGGGAATGGCCTTAAAGCTCGAATCAGTTTTAATTTGGATTTAATTTATGCAATCAGGCAATCAGGTAACAAGAGAACAAAACCTAAAAAAAAAAATAAGGGTCAAGAGGCTTTAATTAACGTCCAAGCAAACAATTAGAAAACACTGCGAAAGCCCTTACTCAAAAGATTCATATTCCTTTACACTGTTGAGCTCATTCAAATACATACGGACTCACTTCAGTAAGACCGTATGTATTATAATACTATCACACCTATCACGGAAGTCATACTATAACTTTTTTTATAAGCATACGAATTTTCGAAATCAGGCTCCAGTATGCTTATTTCACTCTATTCCAAAATGAGTTTCCTCCGAAATGTTATAATGCTTATTAATGGTAGAGAACAGAACTATCAATAACAAAATTTCCGTTTTCTAATTACATTTTCATTTTTTTCATTTTTTAAGTATCACACATGGAACGGCCTGAGAAAAAACACTATTATGAACAAAAGCAAACAAATATGAACGATATTAACGTAATTACAATGCTTCAGATTTTACACGTTGCAAACATTATCGATAAAATCAAAAATCTTTCTTTAGCCTTTCACCTCATAAGACCATGGTCTTCATCGTTTAACTCAATAATATCAGGGTCAACAGCATCTGGATCCAATTCTGGTGGTTCAACGTCATCGCAATTTTCTTTTGGTTTCTCATTGGAAGGATCACTAATAGACGGTGGGAGGGCAATATAACCAACCAGACCTTCCGATTTTACGAGAATCTTCTGAACCATCAGCCGTAATCATGCACCCAGTCATCGCCCAACATTTCCTTCTCTGCTTATCATATTTGACTGAACTCAACACCTTCCACAATTCTCCTGTCCAATGCGTTATTAAAATACGCCTTTTCTTGGCTGTGTAAGGCTCCTCGTTGATAAATCACCTATCTGAGGCATTATCAGTATCCAGCCATCAATAACAATAAAGAGCCAACCATCAACAGGCTGCCAGAGGCCTGTGGAACCAGCCAGACCATACCAGAACGGACCTTTGGCTTTAGAAACAGCATCTTCAAAGTTATTTTGCATTTGCCCCTTTGGGTTGTCTAACAAAAGAACAAGTCTGTTAAGCTTTTGCTCGCTTAAAAACGGAAGTAGTGTTTCATCACACCACTTTTTGCAAACCTTTTGGTCTAACCAAGCATTTTCTTGAAAATATACATCAACATTCTTGTGCCATTTTTCGTCCTGGGAAATACGTTTTCCCTGGCCTTTGTAAAAATAGCAAGCTTTCGCTGTTCTGCCCGGAATATAACCTGCAGGGGACACTGGCGTTTCTCTAATCCCGAAACTGATTGGGAAATCCATGTATTGTGTGTAGAGCCTTTACCCTTCGGTATATAATCGTACCTTTTTTGCCATGCACAACAAATGGGAGTGGGCTTTGGTCGACATTAAGCCTTTGCGTAGGTTGATACCGCCCGCATTTAGTATCGTAATTATCTCCAAACCCCGTACGAATGCACTTTTTTCCGAAAAGTTGCATGCCATTTTTTAAGCGATGTTTCCATTTCCTTCTTGTTTTTCTTTTTATTTCTTTGTTTTTGCCCTCATCCCAAGCACTTTCTTCTGCAAAAAGCCCACAACAAGATGGTGTTTAATTTCAACTTTAGGATCGATACAGTCAAACGCCGTTTATCCGAACACCGTTTATTCGAAAATCCGACCTTATTTGCACGGTCCGAGAATTTCATCAGAAATCTGTTTCATGTAGTTTCCAATTGAAGACATCGCCTTAAAGTACTGACAAANGGGAGTGGGCTTTGGTCGACATTAAGCCTTTGCGTAGGTTGATACCGCCCGCATTTAGTATCGTAATTATCTCCAAACCCCGTACGAATGCACTTTTTTCCGAAAAGTTGCATGCCATTTTTTAAGCGATGTTTCCATTTCCTTCTTGTTTTTCTTTTTATTTCTTTGTTTTTGCCCTCATCCCAAGCACTTTCTTCTGCAAAAAGCCCACAACAAGATGGTGTTTAATTTCAACTTTAGGATCGATACAGTCAAACGCCGTTTATCCGAACACCGTTTATTCGAAAATCCGACCTTATTTGCACGGTCCGAGAATTTCATCAGAAATCTGTTTCATGTAGTTTCCAATTGAAGACATCGCCTTAAAGTACTGACAAACCAACAATGACGAATAAAAGCTTTGCGTAGGGCTCACTATTGAGAAGGATATCTAGGATGTCTAGGATCTCTTGGTCATCTCTGACACTTGTATGCCTAAGTGATATGACGGTCTCATTAATACGATCCAGGTTGAATTTTCCACGAAGTCTACGTGATATCCTAGAAACGCCCTACAATTGCCTAGGGCTTCGTTGACACTTAATTCTACGTGAGGCCGTTTTAGCCTTTATTCATTAATGTCGCTTTGCATCCCCAATTCTGGAAGTGAGATTTAAACAGCATATTTTAGTTTCTTCTGCCAGTCGAAGCTCTTTTAGTTTTCTTTTTGATTTTTAGCGATTTTTAACTAATAAATAACTGGGTTTTTGGGGGTTTTTTTGTTTTGGTTTGGTTGTTTTAACAGGACATCTGTGATAACAGTAAATATATGTACATAGTGTATATATAATATGACTGTAGATAATACAATAATAATACAATATAATATTACAATAATAATAATAATAATAATAATAATAATAATAAGTAAAACAAAAGACAGGCGTCAATTGCTAACTTGCCTTTACAGTAATCACTTCGCACATTCACAACAAAACTGTGAATGAAAATTCCATTGTTGAACCCGCTAAAAGGCGGTACAATAAATAAACCTCAGTCAACTTTGCAGTGCCGTAACTTACCCTTTCGGCATGGACTTACAAAGCAAGATCGGCAAAAAAGTAAAGACTTCCCCATTTCCACTTGCAAATTTTTCCCTTCGAAAAATTGTATAAATTCGTGCTTTAACAGTGGCGTTTTCATTCTGTCCTACGGTTCTAGTTTAGACAAGATCGTTCTGCTCTACTCTACGTAGTTCACACGTAAATCGAAAATTCCTCCTTTCACGAGAAAACGCATCCTCCTGACACTCGAACAGAAACAAGAAATCGTCAGTCGTCTGGATCCGTGAGAAAGCTTCGAATCTAGCTGTAATGTTCAATATCGGTCGATCAACCACCACAGACATAAAAAACAATCGATCATCAATCGAGAAGTTTGTAGACCGGTCAGATTCACTCAAAGCTATCCAGAGGAAGACGATGCGAACGGCTCAGGATGAAAAGCTTGACGAAGCAGTCTTCGTATGGTTCAGCCAGCAACGCACTAAGGGCACCCCTATTTCTGGCCCCATGTTGATTCAGAAGGCGGCGATGTTGAATCATCGGTTAAACGAAGGTCAAGGGTGAACTGACAGTGATTGGAGGCCCTCGACGGAATGGATGAAACGCTTTAAAGAGAGACATGGAATCAGCCAAATTTCCATCCAGGGGGAGCAGCAGAGATGCTAGCAAGGAAGTCCGAACGTGGATGATAACATGGCCTATAGCAGTGAAGTCACTGCAGTCAGAGACAATCCAGATACCGATGTTCGTGGACTTGTTCAGCGGTTGAACTTAGAAGCGGGGGTTGATGACGTCGTTGAGTGGTTACAAAGTGACAGAAATGCCGCCGAGGAAGAGCTAACTGACGATGAAATTGTAGAGATGGCACAGAGCAACAAACAAAACGAAGCCGCTGAACATCATAACCAACCAGAAGACGATCCTCACGAAGAACCACAGAACATCCCAACAGTTTCTGAAGCGATCTCAAGCTTAGAAACATTCATGTCCTGGTACGAAAATCAAGACTCTATTGACTATGTGAAAGTGTTCCAGCTTCGTCATCTGTTGTCAGCCGCCAAGAGAAAACGTCAAGACTGTGCCAAACAAGTAGAGCTACATTCTTTCTTTTCTCGCAAGTGAACTTTAGAACATTTTATGGTACAGTATTTAATGGTTCTTTGCATTCGTGATGCACATGTATATATTTAAGACAAAGTGCAAATAAACATAAATACATTTGTATAAAAATATCTCTGTCAATGTTTTTGTTTGACTTCCTTCCGTGACCACTTATCCGAACGATCGTTTATCCGCAAATTTTCCCACTGTGTTCGGATAAATGGCATTCGACTGAATTCAATTGCAGTTTCCTGGTTTGACTCCAGAGCCAAGAAAAATTGACGATATGACCTTTTGATCTTGCGGCTGAGAGGTCCTTGAAAAGTGCATCATACATTTCAAGATATGTTGTTGATCGCCTTCCTTTCATATGTAATTTTCGGTAAGATGAAGTTGCATCCTCGCGGATGGTTTTCCGTTTTTTGAGCCGTCTTGGAATTTGGCTTTGCGTAACGCTAAATGATTCAGCAATGCACTCTTGATTTGTCACGTTATCGTGGGCGTTGATTGCCTCAGCTTTAAAAGCAGCTGAGTATTATGGCACTTCTTACCAGCTCCTTTGCGCGTTCCTTCACTTTTTGCTACTGTGCTCACAACTTTGTTCACGAGATTATCAACTACATCTTTCACTGACAAACTGATCAGCTCGAATTTGTCGTTTTCCAGTGGAGAATTTGAAGTTTTGATTTCTTCTTTGCGAACGACGATACCGACTTTTTAATGTTTTATCACAGTTCTCGCATTTAACAAGTGTCTCAACAACTTCTAATGCGATTTGAATGACTGTCTCTTCACCACTGTGCTTAACTTTCTTTGTAAAACCAAAGGTTACTAGTGTTGCCTGCTTTCTCTTAATACTTTTTGACACTTTACTCTTAAGATAATAAAAAATCAATCAAAACTGAAAGTTAACTTTTAAATATTCTCATCAACATATTTCACATATATATATATATATACACTAAAACTCTCTTCCTCAAATCAAACACTACTTATTCTTCTGTTTTAGCAATACAATGACATCGCTATATTTAGCAAATAGAATCACAAAAGAATGTCTTCGTCATTCACTAGGAATAAGATTAAGTGTCTTCAGAGCATGCTTAATATGTGGTTAGATCAAGGCTCGATAATATGCTTATGATATGCTTATTTTTTACCAAACCTGAGCCTGAATATGCTAATATAAAAACAAGTATGTATTACATGACTATTACCCCGAGCATTAAAAAATTTCGAAAATAATATGTATGACTGAGAAAACTTCTTTAAATTGTACAAACCTGATGCTAAAAAATTCATCTGTGACATTTTAGGATCAACTTGGCTTTTATTCAGGGTTCTGTCATCCATACCCTTAGGGATCTGTTAAAGGGATTACAAAATTAATTGAATTAAAAGATACCACAATCTTAAGTTACATCTATGGAAACAATCATTAACCAACGATTCTTCTCTGTATCTATGCGATTATTTCGGAAACAAACCTTTAACTCAGAAACCACAAAAAATTTTATGCACTGTAAATTTTAAAAATAACAATGTTACTATCATAGATAGCTAGAAAGATAGACAAAAAGTGATATGGCCAAAGAAGCTGCCTAAGTGATAGGCATATCCAAAGGCAGATGGGTGAATGGATGGACAGGATGGATGCCATGGATAGGATGGATGCCATGGATAGAATGGATAGTATGGATGGATGGATGGATCCATGATGGATCCATGGATGGATCCATGGATGGATGGATGGATGGATGGATGGATGGATGGATTGGATCCATGGATGGATGGATGGATCCATGGATCAATGGATGGATCAATGGATGGTTTGATGGTTTGATGGACTGATGGGTGGATGGATCAATGGATCAACAGATCAATGGATCAATTTATTGATATATCGAAGGATTGATGGATTGATCAACAAATCAACAAATCAACAAATCAACAGATCAACGTATTAACGTATCAACGTATCAATAGATCAATAGATCAATAGACCAATAGATAGGTAGATAAAGACAGATTATTACAGATTACTATTTCTGACTCATTTATTTATTTTGCTACTTTGTTTGTGCTATATGAAAGTTTAAACTCATTGTAATTGATGCTAGGCATTGATGCTAACATTGAGCTACATAGTACATCCTTTAGAATATCCAAAATTATAAAACTAACTGGTCAATGGTTACCTTTTTAAAAGAACTTGGTGATCACTCCACTAAAGCAACTTTAACTTCCTTTTCTATAAACAGAAAAATGGGAACTTTGATTAGAGCTTAAACATACAACAAAACTGCAATATTCCATTTACATTAAGGTTATACTTCACCATTTCATTGGTATAATTATTAACAAAACAATATCCCTCAGAAGACAAAGTGCCAATAAGTGAAAAATACTGTAGTTTAATACAATTTGGAGTTCCCATCTCCTTATTTTTATGCTACTTAGGAATCCTATGTAAAGTTATTTATTCTCCAAATTTCAAATTCTTTTTCAATTGTTGCTTACAAAAACTGGCTAAGGATCAACCATCAGTCTTCCAATACTCTTTATTGTTTTTGTACCTTTTAAACTGCTTGTAAATACCCTTTAAGTCTTCCTTACAATGTGCTTTACAAAAATCAAAACTCCAACCTATATATAAAAAATGCCTTACAAAAAATTCTCTCACAATGGGACTACATCTCTCTGAACTATCTTATTTGTCTTTTTCCCAAGCCATCTAAAGAAATTACTTCAATTTTTGATGATCTTGCAAAATAAAATGTTACAATGTGCTTTATTACATACATAAAACTAAAATTATATATGTATATATTATAAATATATGCATATAAATTCAAGAGCAAATTCAATACTAAATGAGTAGTTTATTGGCTATGATAATCTAAATTCATTTTTATTACAAACATCAGGTAAGCACATATTCCCCCATAGACTATAAACAATAACTGTAGCAATATTTATGAAATCATCATTAATCTGGTTTTTCTGGTTAAACTGTTTTTTTCTTACAATTAATAGGACCTTAGAAAGTCAAAAAAACAATTTATTTGTAAATCACTCCTGTTCATTACAATTTTGCATAATGTTAAAAAATGTTTTTGACAAAGCATAGCATCAAACTGCAAAAATTTTCTAAAAATGTGTTTCCAATCAGATAATAATTTTGGAAATAATCATTAACCAACAATTTTTCTCTGTAAATGTGTGACTATTTCAAATTAATGTGAATCAATAAAGTAAGGACAAGAAAACAAACCTTTAACTCGCAAACCATGTAAAAATTTATTGCACCATAAATTTTCAAAATAACAATGTTACCATCACGGTTAGTTAGAAAGATGGACAAAGAAAGATATGGGCATGGATAAATTGTTTAGAAATGTGTTTCCAATCAGATAAAAATTTGTCAACTTTTCAAGTAAATTAAAACAAAAAAAAATATGCTCCAAATAACAACTATTCAAAGAAAAGCAAAAGAACACTGTGTCAAACTTATATGAATTGTTTTAACATGTTGCCTCAAAGATTTGACAGTTCACCAACACTGCCTTTAAAACTGCAAATTCCATCCTTTCTAACAAGGGTATACCAAGAACCTGCCACAAAATAACCCTAGCCAACTTGGTATTTGCAGGATACCTCAAATATATTCTTAATAAATGACCTGTAGAATATAGAGCTGCCAGAGTTTACAGTCTACTAAAGTAGAAAGGAGTTTATGTCTAGATCCATGGGTCAAAATGAATGACTTGCTTGGAGTATCATTGGCCATGGTACAAGATGAACACTACTGTACAAATAAGTAAAAATTCACTTGACTCCATACATCACATTCTCTAACAAGTCGATCACAACAACAGTATATCTAAAATCTATGGTATACATAAGGTGCCTGCATACATTGTGCATTCACTGCTATGTGTCCAAAATAAAATTAAAGGTTAACTTCAAAAATAATATAGACTTTGTAGTATAAAAAGGTATTTCCAGTAGTACTTTTCCCCTTGACAAAATTTTTACCATTGTGCAAGACTAAAAATCCTTACAAAAATGTTACTGTCCTTAATGACACAGAACTATCATGGTATAAAAATTTAAACTTGATGAAAACTTCAAAAGCTTCCCCCAAACTTGTGGAAGAGAGGTAAGCTGAACAAAGGTGTCCAAAAGAACAAAGTTACCACTTCATCTTTATTATATGCTTCATCCATGTGATCCATTTTCCATTAAAAAAACCCTAGGTAAGTTAATGGTATTATGTAATACTACTAATTTATAAGTTAATATTTTAATAGAAAATAATTTCAATACAGATGATTACAATTCAATACAACAGGACACATTTTCAAATCTGTAAAGATGATGTCGTGTACCACTCTGTGAATACCAATTAGACCAAATAGGGTGCAGAGTATTTTTGCAATCACAAATCCAAGAAATATGACAATCACAATTTTTACCATTCTACTGTTTATCTCTACTCCCCTTGCTTTCTTCTTGTTGTAGCCTCTGTCATATCGAAGCCCTGCTAGGAAACCATAAGCTCATTGTACCAAATCAATGAGATGTTACTTTATAAATATCAACTTTATCATTGTTAGGAATAAAAACCCTTCCAAAAATACTTATCAAAGGTATATATTCAATACCTGACAAGATAAAAGCACACAATGGTACAAATTTGTACAAAATAATGGTACAAAATAATGAAAAACTATTAAAGTAAGACAAAATTTCTTATGGGTAGGAACCACACCATCCATAAAGCCACTAGCTCATGGAACTGTGGAGGGAAAACAGGGGTAAATAGTTATGCCCAGTGAAAAGGGATAACCTTACACTTACACGATATTTAACTCATATGATAGAATGCATTCAGAAGCAAAATGGTTTCACAACCTAGGTGTCCAAGGGTTCAAAAGTGGCAACAAGATTTGAACCTGTCAAGTTAAAAACATGTTAATGATACAGACAACTTTGGCTTGGTCCTGCTGAGTTACCTTGTGGCCATGGCCAGAGTAGAAGCCTCTGCCTCATATCTCCCTTTGTGTGGTTATGATTTTCTATTTTTTTACACTGTACCAGCATCCAAGTTCCAAAATAATTACAATAAAATGTAAAAAGCAGAGAGAAAAGAGCCAGTAGCTACATGGTCAGTTTTACATTAGTACACATCAGCTACAATTTCTTTTGAGTCATGATAATACCTTGCTTACTTACTTACTTTCTATCCATTTATTGTCAATGGACACATCAGACATGTGTTTGACTGGTGAGAGCATTCTGCCTTGAAGTAATGTGACATCTAATTGGCAACATATCTCCAAGATACATTTATCATATTTTGTCTTATATATATTGAAGTTGTTAAAGACCTTGCAACAAAAAGTAGGCTTTTATTCTAAACTGCAATTTATAAGCATGGTAAATACTTACTATGAAGAAAAACAATGTGAACATTTTGTATTCATTCCCATTGGAAAACCAAATCTTTTGCAACCCTTTCACAAACTCCAGTGAGTTGTATTCCTAGAAATACAAGATTTAATATGTTAAAAAATACAAATTTTCACTCATAAACAATTATCTAGATCATAAATTAATGGGTCACTTTTAATCAGGGCTAATGAACAAAATAAGGTTTGGGGAAAAAAGCTTGATTAACATAAAATAATATCTATTTACTTTCTGGATTAAATTAAGTTGTTCTTAGAGTGTTGAAACAACATAATGTACAAGTCTTTCTTGAAAATGAGTTATAAAAAAACAAATGTCTTTTACATTTCAAAAGTCTTCTATTCCCTGGCAAAGTTTATCAGATATGAATCTAACAGTTTACTGATAATACATTATTTGTTTTTACCAGTCTTTAAATGATGTTGGTTTCAGAAAGCATTAAATTTGAATGTTAGACTATTCACACACACTTATGAAGGCACTTGAAAGAGTCCCGCACTAGTTGAGTTATCTCTATATTAGTTAATTTAAAGTAAAAATGTTCTCAGTCAGAAATATTCCATTCCTTGTCTTTTTAAGCAACTTTAATAGAAAGAACTTTCAAGAATCTTGTGACTCAACAAAAATTACTTCACTTTTGTCAAATAATCTCTCTGATTTCATGTACTACAATAGGAAACAAATCCTTACTATTTAAAAGATAGTATTTAACTCTCATCTTTCATTACAATTTTTCAAAATATTGTGCCAAATTTCCTCCATAATAGTTGTAATAAGCCTTCTTTAAGTCTCTATGATACATTTCAACTTTACATCAACTCCAGACAATCACATTTTAATCTGATATATTTGCAACATCTGCTTACAGCATGAATATTTTACACAGGGGACCAAACTATTAAAAGTTGTTAATATGGTGGATTATTAACTTTATCATTACAACTCACAAATGTAACAATTCCATATCTGCATAACTATTGCTACAAGATGCCACATTTTTGTAATTCCTACCATAACCACTTAACAAACAAATAAAATTAGCTCCTCACAACCCCCAAAAGAGATAAAATAGGACTATAGCTCACCTGCAAACAAAACCCATGTAAACTAATCTCAGAAAAGTGGTTGTTAATTCATAGTTATGACTATCAAGGTAGTATGACCACAACCTTTAAGAAAAATTCACATATGGGAGGAAGTTGACAGGCAAACTTTCTGTGTTAGTGAATTCTTGAATATCAAACACATTATTTTTGTCTTCAGTGCTGAGCTGATCAAAACTGAAGATAAATACTTTCCAGTGTTTATAACAAGAAGGACTGGCAATACAAATAAATGCTTAATCTACAATTTTCACCACATTTCAAATTTAGCAAGAGATGTGTTGCACTACAGCCTAATCACAATTAATATTTTGGTGAAAGCCCTTCCAATTTCATTTGGGCTAAAAAGATAAACACTTTTTTTTGTAAATATTAGGCATGTGGTTCTTTTTGCTGTAAATTGAGCCAAGGGACATACCATACACATTCAGAAACTTTCCTGGAAAATTGATTTTTTTTAACTCAGTNGTCTTCAGTGCTGAGCTGATCAAAATCATCATCATATTCGGTTTAACGTCCGGTTTACATGCTAGCATGTGTTGGACGATTTCTTGAAATTGACTTCCAAGTTATCCTATCCTATCAAAACTGAAGATAAATACTTTCCAGTGTTTATAACAAGAAGGACTGGCAATACAAATAAATGCTTAATCTACAATTTTCACCACATTTCAAATTTAGCAAGAGATGTGTTGCACTACAGCCTAATCACGATTAATATTTTGGTGAAAGCCCTTCCAATTTCATTTGGGCTAAAAAGATAAACACTTTTTTTTGTAAATATTAGGCATGTGGTTCTTTTTGCTGTAAATTGAGCCAAGGGACATACCATACACATTCAGAAACTTTCCTGGAAAATTGATTTTTTTTAACTCAGTAGATGTCAGGTCTGTCCAGGATAGTTTGAGGTGTTGGGGTCATTTTTTGGTTCCCTGTTTTACAGGATTTGGAAACCAGATATTTTATACCAATTAATTTTGTCATCTTAAAAATTTCACTCCTTTCAAAACCAGTTTATTTCATAACTTATATTGGCAAAACATGCCGGGAATCCCATCACTTACATTTCAAAATTGGCCTCACAAAAGTTTGTTTTATCTGGCTGTCATTGCATGCTCTCCTGATAAAAATTATAAAAGAAATTTATCCACAAAACTGCAAATTCTGTTCAGTCATGGTTTCTCCCAAGATCAATTAAGTTATCTGGTATAAATTCCCTAGTTGCCACAATTTATTATTACAAATCTTATAATTAACACATTAACACATGCTAGCATGTAAAACGGACGTTAAACCGAATATGATGATGATGAAATCTTATAATTAAAGAACAGAAATCAAATGATTGTATAGTTTAATTTTCTAGCTGACCCATAAATGTATAATCTTACACCATTAGCTATCAGGTACACAATATATAACTGAAAATGAAATATGTGCCAATGTCACTGAAATCACAACAACTATTTTGAACCTTCAAGATCAACATAAATTAAGGAAGAATTGTCTTTGAATCCTCTCAGCAGGTAAAATCATTTAATGTTTACTAATTAATTTTCTACTGATAGTTTGTCTGATCGTATCTGTCAAACCTATAAACATTTTGATGAAGCAAACAAAGAGTGATTAATTTTTGGTGTAAACACTTTTCAAGTTAAAGATAGCAGATTCTCTTGACACAGTCAGCATTCATTACCAGGTTTTGTGACAGAATCCATGCAAAGAAATTACCCAGAATCTTAATGGCACCAAAATAAAGCTGGAAGAAAGAAAATCCAAATATTGCTAGTGTTGATCATGACTTTTTACTTTCACTCTTAAGAAACTAATAAATACGTCAGCCTTACATATTAAAAATTAAAGGTTTCTAATGGGGCATTTTGATTACAATAACTATAACTGCGGTTGAAACTTGAATTTTTCTTTTTTCCTCTGCATGGTTTTAATGATCAAAATATGGGGTGCAAGGACTGTGAATGCACCTTAATCTTATTGATGACTATGTCATCATCTATCTGATACATTGTAATGCAATCTATCTTACAAAAAAATATTCTTTGTCAGTGTATTGCTTCAAATTTCAAAAATACTTTGTTAATACTTTGTTTGTTGTTTATTTCATCATAAGAGACCAGTACTGGGGCAATGAAATAGACAGGAGACTTCTGGTACTGAGTCTAAAAATACACTTTCTACAAAATTTTATAACTTATAGAGTAGTTTGAACTTTTAAGGAAATGAAGTTCTTTGTATCATCTTATTCTTTTCCAGTAGCTAGAAACCATGAAAATAAAGATGATATCAGGAAAGGAGATAAGGAAAACAATCAAGTTTAATGAAGCCCAACAAAATTATGTGGTTGTGGCACTGTTGTTAATTCTGCTTTATGCACAATCCACAACAAATTATGTCTTAGAACATGTACTAATATGAGAAACATGAATCAGATAAATGATTTTTTCTGTCCATTAAATATCACAATCTATTGTAGTAGTCATGGTAAAAACTAACAGGAGTGGTGGAGGAACAGTGACAGAAATAAATTAGGTGTGATGTCTGAAAAAGTTGTACATAATAGTGAACTGGAAAGAACTTTTAAGAGTGAAAGTAACAGCACTGTTTTGAAAATGGAAAATACATGGCAGAATTTATGATTAATAAAAACAATTTTGGAGAAGGCATGTGACCTAAAAAGTTTGCATAATAGCTGCTATGTTGTTCTCACGCTAAGGAGGGACTTCAACAAGAAATACAGTACTGAAGACTAGGTTTTGATCAAATTAATACTAATCAACAAATATAGCACTTTTCTGACGACATGTAGGTTTATATCCACATATGCTGATTACTGACAAGATAATTTATTGTGTTTAGTCTTGTTAGTAGTATTGAAAACAATTTCCAAAGCATGCTAATATATGGTTTTATGTTGTCCCTCTTTTCCATATTTAATAAATAGTCAGGGTGTTGTGTTGGCTATGGCTATGAAATATGAGCTGCAAGATGTTAAGCCAGAGAAACTGTTGAATTAAATTATGAACATCTTATTAGAAGTCAGAGAATTCAATAGTTGCTCATGCAAAAAGAAGCAAAAAAAATGAGGCATAAGGTGGAGTATAATGAAAAGCAAAAGCTCAACAATAAGAAAACAATAAATAGCAAAGGGTGGACAAGGATACTTAATCATTTCACCTGAAATTGAATGTGAACATGTTGTAGAATATGTGGCTTGTTAGTAGTACTCCATTATAAAATAACTACCCTTATCTTCAGCTCAGCCAAAATGGAGATGTAACGTAAATAGTAATGAATGTGGCAAACAAGCAACTGGTTGTCATATTTCATTTTCTATACTTTTACCCTTTTCTTTGTCCTTCCACAAATTTCCACTGTTGCTACTACCACAATTTGCACTAAAGAGTCCAATATCTCTTCTTTTCTGTTTTTTTGTCAACCATAATGCTACCATTGGGTTGTGCCCATAAAATCATGGTAGTTTAGTCAACAAAAGTAAATTTTAGTTTTTCAGCAACAACAATGGTAATGAAACACAAGCAAACTCATAAACCTTTTTACTTCTTGCCAAACATCTTCCATACCAGTGAGCAATACAATGGATTGGTGCCCAAATGTCAGAAAAAACAAGGTGTTCTTTAACTACTGGGCTAAAATCAAATAAAATATTTAATTGTAAAATCAACTGCATTTGTTAGTTTCTAAAATTTAGAAATACCAGAACTGTACATTATAAAGAGAGGAAATTGTCATATGGATTTTATGTACAGTACTAAAAAAATAAGATCACATAGAGCTATGGCCAGATGGTTACCATGGTTCCACTGTAACACATGCGTTCTCATATGAGGTCCCAAAAAATGCTGCTGCAAGTACAAAGGAGGGAATCTGACTAAGTATTATTTACTGCTTCAACAAAGTCCCTTAAAAGAGCATCACTCAGGTCCAAAAATGTAGAAAGCAAACATTGCAGCCACAAAAAAAAAAGTTTAATTTTAAAGGTAGTTAATATTTCAGCACTATTTATTCTAATATAAAGCTCCCTCTGTGTATAACATGGCCAAACTAACTAAAAGTCCTTTATAAGTTAAAAAGACTAGTCTACTATAATGATGGTAAGACATCAAAGTTACTGGCCAAAAGGTTATGATTAACCATCCAGCCACTTTACAAAATGGAGTTCACCCTGACAAGAGTTCTGACAAGTGTAAAATGTCTCCAATCCTATCTTTATGGGGGTTCCTGATGTGACATACCCTTTCAAGCAGCATGCATTTCTCTGGTCTATACACCATACTCGGTCTATAAACCATACTCACTAAGCTGTACTGTTATTGGTCATTTGACAAAATAATCAGCAAAATATATTTAAAAATTTAAATGCATCAAAAAAATTTTGTGGTAAACAGAAATGTGTTAAGTCATCACATTTAAGATCATAACTCATATAGCACTCTGAATCTGTAGTACCAGACATGAAAATTATCACCTCTTGCTTTATTAAAAGATTATTTCTCTGGTGAACTTGTTTGTATTTCAAAACTTTTTTATACATACCCCAATACTTGAAGCCTTCAAAGTTAAGAAACTTTTTCATTTTGAAATATGGGATTGGGAGTGGCAAAAAAACTTCTCTTTTTCCACTTTTTGGTTCAATTTTATGCACTTTATTTAATAAATCTTGATTGCTTTCAGTGGTTTTTTTTCAAATGACCTTTTTATAAAACTCTTAACATTTGTTATGCAATGGGAATAAAACAAAAAGAAGAATAAGGCTGCAAATATTGTTAGAATAAACAGTTAAGAAGCTCCTAAAAACTTTTAATGCTTATTGTAAAGGTGCCCGTTACCACCATTTTTTGTTGATGGCTTGCATTTCTCTGAAAATCCTTTTTATGCTTCACAACTGTTGGCTGACAACAAAGAATTGGTCAAGAATGAGTTCTGTGGAAAATGCAGAGCAATGAATTCGTTCCGCGTTTTACAAGGACACAAATACGAAGAGTTTCCACACTATTTTGCATATAATTATTCCAAAGTGCAAATTTTGCATATCATTAAGTCCACCCCCACTCAAGATTAATTCTGTAAATCGTGCAACCATGCATGATTTATGAAAGATTTCCCTTCATTCAACTTCACTTCTGTCGCAACTGATCACAGCTGGAGCTTATTCTGTGATAGCTTGTAACACTTCAGATCACGTCAGATTTCGATCCGTGCTTTGGAAGTGCACATCAGCAGCTGTGTCACGTTGGTGAGTTCTTAACTTTTCAGGCATTCAAAGGCCGTACGAACTCATCGCGGGTGGAATTTCTTGAACCATTCACGTTAGTAATTATACAGTACAACCAATCCTAGGTAACGCCGTTCCAGTGTAACAATAACTGGAGTCGGTATTGCAAATAACCAAAAAAAACCCTTATTGACATGTCAAATAAAACGCTGGTAAAAACTGAGGTGTTTGTTAAAGCTAATGAAACAAGACTGTCAAGTGACATGCTGGTGCAAAGGTACTATTTCCCTTGCAACCAGCAAAGGATTAAAAAAATAATACCGAGAATGTGCCTTGCTCAGATGAATATTTGTTTTGGGCACTTCTGTATGGGGCTGAACGCAAGTGAACTAAAAGAAACAAATTGGTGGTCACGATGCCATGCAGTCAAAACAGAACGATGAACAAAAAACGTAAACAAATGCACTGCTCTCTGGAAGTGCGGCGGCAAGCTTAACTGCCACCGTATTATCAGACACTGAATATAGAAAGCAGTTAAAAAAACAAAATTATATCGAATGATATGCAGCTCTTATTTAAGTGCTTCCTTATAATGTGTGTTCTTAAAATTGTGTAAGATATTAATTACTGTGCTTCCGTTTGATGTGCAGTAGCATTCAGTAGATTGCAATATAACACGCGGCTCATATGGTGTTATTAGTTTTACTTACTATTTTGCAACGTGTATTTGAAACGGCACAGGGGCTCTGTGGTGTGAGGTATATTTGAAAATGCCGACGTCAATTCGAAGTAAAAACCAATTAATGTTTAGTTACATGAGAGGTGATGCAATTATGGTCCAATACTGAGACCGCTAACTAAAAAAAACAATGCATGATAAAACCATGTCACGTGGCATAAAATTAAACACTATTTTTTCACATTAAGTTTCAGCAAAGCATTGGTAACTTACTTCCAGCTCTGACTGGCTGTTGTCTGTAATATGTTCTATTTAAACCTATTTCCTGTGACAAATTCTTGGTACTGTCACCAAGGAAGGGCAAATTATACCAAAAGTACTTGACACTAATAGTATGGTACCGTTATCAATGCATGCCAAAGTACCCACACATTTGATAAAAAAAGTTTTCTCTAGTTCTCGTTAAGACTTGCTTTGTAAAAGATATTGCCATTCCTCACTCTGATGTATTTTCAATCAAAGATAATTGGGCCAAATTTCACTACAAAGAAACTTTAACCAAGCCTGTTATTGGAATCAGTTTAGAATAGAGATAACCTAAGATGAAAACAAAGTGTACACATAGGCATTAGTTCATGTAAACAGACTAGCTGCAGATGTATCCTATGCTAAAATTTTGCATGGATTTGTATCGTATATTAAGTCCAGTTTGGGGACTTCTAAATATAGTGCTTTTTTGAGTTTTACATTATTAATTACAAGAATTCCATTGGTACCTTTTAGAACCAGAGTAATGAAAAAGCATATTACTGCACATTCTCACCCAGCACAGTTTTCAGCTAAGCGCAACAAACTCCTGTGCAGTGTATCCTTAAGTTAGGAAATGAAGTAAACAACTAAAGACTCAAGGCATGATATCACCATTCAACAAATTGCCTCCTTTTCAAGCTTGAGATCACAATCTCAACATGCTAGCATGGTTCAAATGTCCCAATGGCTCTTTGAGCTATCCAAGCTGGAGTCTCATACTCCTGGTGGGGGATAACCATAGCAAACAGGTCAAGTGTAGAAGTTGAGGGATGAGAAGCCACAACACTGCAATGAAAAACAATTAGTTCCACACTAAAATTAATAGAAGACTTGCTAAATCTAGGGGGGTGCTGTGATCAATAATCATGTTACCCTATGACACATGGGACTCAAAACCAGTTAGGCAATGTCAATCTGGCTAGCCAGGAGGAGGCCATACAATGATGGATGTCCTGCTGGATGTCTTCTGTAATTATTTCAATTCACTTGATTCTTTGAGAGTTTATCTAAAATTACAGGTTATCTATTGACATGCAGCATATCACCTGAGGCATTCTTGCTTCCTCTGCCCCCTCAGCCTCCAGTTTGTCTTATCCTTATGCTTTATGTTAAGCAGCACAAGGGTGAGAAAATGAAATAAATGAATGGCAAGGAATACATTGCTAGGTAGCAATATTCTTTGACAGCAAAAAAAGGTTTTCTAAAACTGTAAGCAGTACTGTTGGAAAGCACTTTTGCAATGAATAATTACACAGTCTGGTATTCCAAGAAAATTGGTTTTCTCAAAACAAAAAATCTGGTCAACATTAACCAGTCTTGAAAACACCTTTCTCAGAACAAAAATATGATAAACTTGAGAAAAAAAATCAATAAACAACACCATTCAACTCTTCGTTATGGATGACACAGCTGAAAAGGTCTTTAAAACAGAAAGGAAGAAGATACTTTCAAAAAAATGTTTAAAAGGTTGTGATGAATAGGCACTCCTACAGTTCTTTAACTGAAAAAAGCAATAAAATCAAGAATCTCTTTCATCATCAACTAAGCAGTTATGACAACTACAATTGAATATTTTCTACAACTTATTCCAGTACAATGCACAACCATGTATGGTTTATTGTGTTATGCATCAGAAAATCTACATAAACTATATTCCAAGAAATACTTCTCTGGGCATCTGGCTTGATTACAACAGATCTAACTCTCATCATGCATAGTATAAAGAAATGCCAAGGATGTAATCTTCAAATTCCTATAAACTTCCAAACAACACTGTAGAAAAAATGCCTTTAAGTAAAGTTCTCTTCTCTCAGCACCTTTAATGACTACCCTTAGGTATCATCCATCATCAACACACAACTCCTTTGCAAGAGAAAGCAATCACAGAAGAATGGTCTTGAGGGTGTCAGTCACATCCATTTTTGATGTCAAAGAACCTTTTTCATTGTTATGTTCCTCAAGCATCTCTTGTTTGACTTTAAATTTATAGCATAAAAAACCTTGACTATTTGATTTGGCTGTAGGAACATATTTTAAATTAAAAAAAGATCAAACTGTGGTGAAAATATGCTAAACTGAAAATCTGTGTTGAAAGTTAGTAAAAGAAGTGAATTAAAAAGTTGTATTGTTAAGAAACTAGCATAAAAGGCAAAGATATTAATTTTCTCAAGTCACCAAATTCTTGACAAAATTTGCAAACAAAACATCTCTTTAATCTTTGCTGGGATTCCTTTCCTGGAGCCCAGTAATGCAACGATTACGAATGGGTATTCATTTCTCAACAACTTTGTTCTGTTAGCAATTAGATTATACGTTTAGGTTACAAGTCTCATTTCTGAAATTGTTGTCTGTGTTACAGCTAATATTTAAATCTTAAACCCTTTTTCTTCCTTTGTCTTAAAATGGCAAGACTAATCTAGTTTTGTGTTCCTATGAATTAAGGCTTACCTTCCAGGTAAAAAGCACTTTATATATATATATATATATATATGGTACATTTGATTCAGTTAACCGTATTAGAGTGCTCGATACATAAATGCAGAGCGTAATAAAAGATGTAATAAGTTGGAAAGAATAAAAAAACTACACTATCCATTTCAACAAGCCTGTTTCGTGATTTTACTCACTCGTCAGGAAACGTACATTTCCTGACGAGTGAGTAAAATCATGAAACAGGCTTGTTGAAATGGATAGTGTAGTTTTTTTATTCTTTCCAACTTATTACATCTTTTATATATNTTTATATATATATATATGTATATATATATATATATATATATATAAGATATGATAAGTTGGAAAGAATCAAAAAACTACACAAGCCATTTCCTGACGAGTGAGTAAAATCACGAAACAGGCTTGTTGAAATGGATAGTGTAGTTTTTTTATTCTTTCCAACTTATTACATCTTTTATATATATATATCATTCTCAGATTTATTATTAATCATTCCTGTCAAATAAGAAATTCCCATTCATTAATTTTAGCACCAAAACCTCATAGAGGAGAAATGAGACTGATCTAACTTTAACCAGAGTGTTGCTTTTTTATCCTTCTATTATTAAAGAGCTTGTCACAGCTTAGTTCAAGAGTCACAATAGGTCTAAGAACTTTTGGCAACAAGAAAATTTGGGGCCTTCATGTTTCATGGGGGCTTCATGTTCATGTTTCCCATGAACAACAGGCATTGAGTAAGTAACTAAATAGCCTTTATGTGGCAGCCCTCTCTATGTTTTAGAATGGTTAAAAAAATACTCACACATGTACAGACTGTGCATATTTTGTGAAACTATGTTGGAAGGTTGAAACCAATAACAAAAAGATAAAAAATCTTGATGGCACATTTCTCTTTCTGTCAAAATTGGGAGTATCTGACCAGATGTAACAACAGTACTTATTGACAGATTTACAGAGTTACAAAGTAACCTCTGCCATGAGGTACTTTCTAGCACAATACAAAGAAACAACTTTTGAAAAGCAGAATTGCCAACAGAATGATTACAAAACCCTGATGAAAGATCTGGTCAAAATGATAAGCCTAGTTTCATTGATGAGTATTCCTCAAAAGGACAAACAGTCTTGTCATGTTAACATCAGAATGATTTAAAAAGAGATACTAGTGGTAGATAGTGACAAGCTTTTTACTGAAAGACACCAGTTGCATTTTTGCTGTATTGCATACAACCATATTTAATACAACTATCAGGATCAAATGTTGACCAGGAGCTTTGGACTTGTCAAATCTATAAATATCATTTGCAACCAAACTCAGATTTACCATGAGAGTCCAGAACCTAATCAATTTGTGAAAGAAACTCCAGCAAAAAAGCACCAATATCATTTGGAGAAGAATTGGAAAAAAACAACCTAGCAAAGAGTTATCCACATGATTTACTGAAATTGAACTTCAACATCAAGCCTGTAAAAGCCAAATCATACCTGTAAAACAATTTTTGAGTTAATTTTAATATATTACTGTTTACATATTACAACATATTACTTTTTAAAGAGGAAAAAATGGGTTTTCCTTCTTCATCCTTTTCTTTTATCCATTATAAAATTCTGCTAATATTTATCTCTTTGTATGTAGGTATATGTATAATTATAGTATTAAGATCTGACACATATAAATGTTTAATATCTAAGATACAACAGACTTCAGTATGAATACCAAAAAGCATAAGTCTGATCTAGTAAGTCTGATTTCCCATTTGTTATTTTAAGTTAATGCACTACCACTACTTCCAAAAAATAAGTAAATGATGTATTATTGTCACATACTACATAAACTTTGTCCCTAAATATATTTTTTAATGACTTGAACTTCCTTCAAGTGCAACTCTAGGTGCTTTTGCCTTATCCAAAAGCAAGCTCAGCCTACATCAAACTCTCCCTTCAGTCAAATTTGCTTAGTTCCAGTCACTTGAAATTCTCTAAAAAACTTTTTTGGTAAAACACCTGCAACTTCCTTACTAAAACACTGAAACACCTTCATAAATTAGAACCTCCCCCCAACAACCACCACACCACTAAAATCCTTTTATCTGTGCCATCTCATTGATACAATCTCAACATTAAACTTTTAAACTGTTTAGAATAGTTTGAAAATAAAAAAGCTTGAAAATTTTAAGAAACTCAGGAATGCAAATTTCTCGTATTTTAAGTACAAAATGTTCCATCAATATTTGAAATGCTGAAAAAGTAATCTTATCAAGATGGCCCATCACTGCTAAATATTTTTACAAGCCATAATAGATACATAAGCAAATATAACATCTTGAAAATTCTGAACTTCATGGACTCAGCAGAAGCCATAGATGTAAGAGCTTTATCATGTCATGAGTTGTAAGTTTTTTCTGAGCTATGTTTTGAGAGATATTTCTCCCATCATCAGGTATCTCTCAAAACATAAAAATTAAATTTTTAAATTAAAATTAAATCTGGTTTCCTTGTCTTGATCACATTATCACATTGGATATTAACATCCCATAGCAACTTCACATCATCATTCTCCACAACTCCTTCTGGAGCATGTTCGTACCATTTTTCACTGCATTCCGACCCTCTTTTCTGGCATATATCCCAATGAATCTTTCTCATGACATCATCATGATGCCTCTTGTACTCCTTTTGAGCTAACTTCTCACAAGCACTGATAATGTGTTGCACATTTTCACCTTTCTGGCTACACAATCAACATAGCAGGATTTCAGTCATTTTGTCAATGTGATACTTCACATAATTTGTCCTGATTGATTGTTCTTGTGCAGTACATACCAAGGCTTCTGTCCCAACCTTTAAGTCACATTTTGACAACCATTGCCACGTTTTTTCCTTGTCTACTGCCTCAGGTAGATCTCTGATAAATTGTCCATGCATTCTCTTTTCAATCCACTTTTGTGTCACTTCTTGTTCATTTCTTGCCTTAAGATCTTGACATTCCTCCAGTATACTTGCATCCAGTTTTTCAAATTTTGCTACGCCCTTCAGAAGTCTTTCCTAGGAATTAGAGGCATAAACTTTCCAACTATTCGCTTCTTCTTTTACACATCGCTCTACACTTATTAGGCCCCTTCCACCCTCGTTTCTTTTCACATACAACCTATCAACATCACTCTTTGGGTGAAAATCTCCAGACATTGTCATTATTTTCCTTGTCTTCCTGTCCAAATCTTTAAGCTCATTTTCTTTCCATTGAATGACACCTGCTCCATACTGGAATATAGCTACTGCCCATGTGTTTACCACAGATATCTTATTTTTCTCATTTAATTTTGATCTCAGTACTAGCTTTAACCTTCTTTTGTATTCCTTTCCAATTGTCTTTCATTTCAGTTTCTTTGATTTTGTCTACAATTCCTAAATAAGTGTAACCTTCCTCTTTAACCTCTTTCATTATTTCTCCATCCATTAGCTTAATTCCTTCACTTCCTACAATTTTCCCTCTTTTCAATGTCAAGACACCACACTTTTTCATACCGAATTCCATACCAATGTCCCTGCTGAGCATGTGGACGGTCCTCACAAGTACATTCAGCTGATCCTCATTCTTGGCATATAACTTCAGGTCGTACATAAACAGCAAATGGTTTACCTTATACTCCTTTTTTTCCCCATTCATAGACCGCATTCACGTCCTGCAATACCAATGACAATAGTATCATACTCAGAAAAACAGTAATGGTCTCCCTGAAAAATCCCTCTCCTCACAAAAACCTCCCCAAGATCTTCCCTACTGGATGTTAGTGATACCTTCCACTGCTTCATGCTTCTCTCAACAAGATTTCTTACATTTTTAGCTATTCCGAACATCTCTATACATTCCCTTATCCAACTATCTGGAACCAGGTCATAGGCTTTACGGTAATCTATCAAAGCCATTGATAGATTAGTAAGCCTTTTCTTGCAGTCTCTGAGATGGTCTTATCAATAAGTAATTGATCTTCGGACCCCCTACTTCTTCTCCTGCATCCTTTTTGTTCCTTTGGTAATATATTGTTCTGTTCTAGATATTGGTACATATCATTTGCCACAATACCAGTCAGAAGTTTCCACATTAATGAAAGGCATGTAATCGACCTTGTTGCCTTTCTGTGAATCTTTTTGACAAAGCACTGTTCGACCATGTGTCATCCAGTCAAGTACCTCCTCTTCTATTAATATTCCATCAAGTTGGGATGCGATCGTTTTGTGAAGGGCAGTGAAGTGTTTTAGCCAATACCCCTGCACCCCTTCTGGTCCTGGGGCTTTCCAATTTGGAAGCTTCCTACTTTGTTTTTCAACTTTTACTGTATCTACTTTCACCATGTCTTGTGTGTGCTTCATGTTATGATCTTTTTCAATCTTCAATTCTTTCAGCCACACAGTGTTTCTATTATGCCCCTTTTCAACATTCCAGATCTCACCCCAGAATTTTGTACATTCTTTGTCACTTAGTACCTCATTTGAACAATTTGAGCTTTTCTTAAGTTCTTTATAGAATTTCTTCTGATTTGAACTAAACATCCTATTCTGCCGAAACTGCTCAATTCTTTCTTCATATCTCTTCAACTTTGCATGTTTTGCTACCATTCTTTGTTTATTTCCTCTATGACAGTTTTCATTCCCTTTCTTTCCACTCGGTACTTTTCACTTAGTTGCTTCACTTTTTGTGTCTTCTTTGCACCCAGTTCACCTTTCAACCCTCTCTCAAGCAAGTTTACATTTTTTCTTAATTTCCTTATATCACCTATTCTGTGCTTCCACCTTGGTTCATTTCTCTTCTGTCGAAATTTTTCTGCAACCCATACACTTCCAGCTACAATCAAATTGTTCATTTCTGCAATGGGCTTGCACTTAACATACTTCATTGCTTCATTTACTTTGTCTACCCGACTCTTTAGGGCTCTTCTGTCCAGTTTTTTAAACATGATTCCATGAATTTTCTTTCCTTCTTCCATTATCTCCTTCAGTCTTTCAACAATCCCTTTTATTTCTTCACTCATTTCCGCTCCTTCCTCATCAGCATTCACATCATTAGCAACTACCTTGTTCCTTGTTTCCTCCCTGTTTCCTATTGCCCCAGCTCCTCCAACCACTTGATGCTCTGTTCTTTCCTCGTCAACCAGTATCTCTACTTCATTCTCTGCATCTTTTCCCAAAACGTTAGCTTCAGCATCAGCAAGCCTTTTTATTGCCTCTAACTCAAGCTCTGACAACCATCCATTTTTCCTAATTGCTCTTGCCTGATCACATATACGCTGCTCTGTTGATTCAAACATTCCTCTTTCTCTCCATTCTCTAATCAGGCATTTTCTGTACTTTCTGTACTTCCTTCTGTACAGGGCATATTATTATTATTATTATTATTATTATTATTATTATTATTATTATTATTACTGAGTGGTGGAGCAATACAAGCCCATGGGGGACTCAGGGGTAGAAACCCCAGCAAACCCATCCGACTACCAGCCCGATAAGGGTAAACTGGGTGCATGCATCACACCCAAGTGTGTGCGATATTGATGTACAATATCGCACATACAGGTTTCTACCCCTGAGTCCATGGGGGACTCAGGGGTAGAAACCTAAGCAAACCCATCCAACTCCCAGCCTGATAAGCGTAAGCTGGGTGCATGGATCACACCTAAGTGTGTGTGATAAATTAATGTAAATAAAAATACAACNATTACTGAGTGGTGGAGCAATACAAGCCCATGGGGGACTCAGGGGTAGAAACCCCAGCAAACCCATCCGACTACCAGCCCGATAAGGGTAAACTGGGTGCATGCATCACACCCAAGTGTGTGCGATATTGATGTACAATATCGCACATACAGGTTTCTACCCCTGAGTCCATGGGGGACTCAGGGGTAGAAACCTAAGCAAACCCATCCAACTCCCAGCCTGATAAGCGTAAGCTGGGTGCATGGATCACACCTAAGTGTGTGTGATAAATTAATGTAAATAAAAATACAACACCTTGACCTTGCAGTTTGGGCCTGGTTAGATTTCCCAGTTTAGGTGACCCATTCTTCTTAAAATAGTCTCCATAGCGAGGCTTCACCAATACCTCAGGACTAAGTAACAAGTGCAAACTCGGTACTCAGCCCTTTAGAACTTAAGATCCACACTCACGACACCTAGATATGATGCTTCCCCATTACTCCTCCCCATTAAACAGAAATGCGTGATGTGTCAGCCCTTTCGAGACATGCACAACTGGTTAAGGTCAGGCAACTAACTGGTAAGTCTGTGGTTTGAGCAGGAATGTTTGATCTAGCCCATTCAAAATTAAAATGCAAAACTAGTTTGTGTACCCCACCAATCAATTAAGATCAGAGGTCATGCATCTTACAATATTATGCCACTTGCTGACAATAATAGTCAGTGCCTGGTGTAATTAACAGGGCAATTTGACTGCACAGGGCAGGGGGGTCAATGTCCCTTTCCAGCAGTACTAGGCAGTACTAAGTTTAGCCAGCCAATTAAGGCAAGTTCAACTTTTCCTGCTGTTCCCACCAGGTTTCCCCAGCTCGACTAGGGCAGAGGCACTGCTCCCTGATGAATTGCCGGGCGACCTGCTGGCCTGGGCACTTTCCATACTTACTGCACGGTTTAACGTCTCTTGTTCCCAGCAGCTGGGGTTGGATGCACTTCTTTGCCATGTTTTCCATAAATTGGTGCTCTCCATGCCAGATAATCCACAGTTCATGTATATTTAAAAGCTTCAAATCAGCATTCATGCTTTCCAACCATTGTTTCCTTGGACCACTAATGCACTTACCATCCACTTTAAAAGACAGCATACATTTCTGCCAACTATCATCACTCATCCGACTGATGTGGCCGAACCATCAAAGCCTCCTGCATCTTACAACTTCTTCCAGAGATGTAATGCCAAGGAGAAATCTAAGGTGTACCATTGGACATCTGTCTGAGAGTTTAGATGAACAAATCCACCTGACCATTTTGTTGTCATTTCTAACCAGTCTGTTTAGATCTGCACTTTCCATCTGTCCTTTATTATTATCATTATCATTATTATTATTATTATTATTATTATTATTATTATTATTATTATTATCAGCATGAACTCAAAATTCCAGCCACTAACTGGTGTGGAATATCAAGGTCCTTGGCAGCAAGGCTAAAATGCAATCTTTATGAAATGAAAACCAGAAATAAATCATTCCACTTTGTCTGTCATGTGAGTCAACAAGGATGTGTCCCTCAGGGCTAGGCCAGCCTAGTCACCAGGAAGGGAGAAATCCCACCACTTGCCATGCTGGATCACCTCCTAAGAGCACTCCAAAGAAAAAAATGGAAAAGATGGACATGGAAAGAGTACAAGGAAATTATGTATTTATATGTTTTTATTTTGCACTTGAAAACCCAGAAACAAAAAACACTTAAGATATCAAGGAACACTGAAGATACAAATAACACTTAAGATATCAAGAGACTGTACTGACAGCAGTATCAGTTTATGCTCCTCAATGTGGTTTGGGTGAAGAGGTTAAAGACAAGTTCTATGATCAGTTGATTGAAACAATTGGAAAGTTGAATGAAAAAGAAGTTGTTGTGGTTGCAGGGAATCTAAATGGTCATGCGGTAACATATGTGTTAGGATCTGCTGAGATACAAGTGGGCTATATTTTGATGAGGAAGGACAGAAAGCATGTGCATCATGTGAAATTGTTCCCAGGTGAAGAGATTGTGACCCAGGTTAAGCCAGTTGTATGTGATTTGAAGGTGAAGAAATTACAGGAATCTGAAAGATCTGGAAATTGCAAGACAATGAAGTAAGACAGCTTTTTGAGGACCATCATCATCATCATCATCATCATATTCGGTTTAATGTCCGTTTTACATGCTAACATGTGTTGGACGATTTCTTGAAATTGACTTCCAAGTTATCCTATCCTTCACCAGGTCTCTGCTGACACCTTTTTCTTTCAGATCCATCGTTATCACTTCCTCCCATGTTTTCTTTGGTCTTCCTCTGACAGTGGTTCCTGTCACCTTGATTGTTCTGCATCTACTTGTCCAAGCATTCTTGTCCATTCTCTCCACATGACCAAACCAACGAAGCCTCCTATTCTGCATACAGCTGCCAATACTGTCCAGATTCAATCTCCTTCTGAGTTCATTAGAACTGAGCCTGTCCTTTAAACTTACGTTGCACATCCATCTTATCATTCTCATGTCATTCCGCTCCATGCGGCTGACATCTTCAGCTTTCACTGGCCAAGTTTCACTGCCATACATCATTGTGCTACGTACACATGCCTGGTAGACTC
>RDPX01000004.1:2021911-2066190 GCA_003991215.1 Morbakka virulenta
AGAAGCAAAATCCTGAATTCAGGCGAGTGATTAATCGCACGCCTGAATCTATTAGGCGTGCGATGGTGTGCGATTATATTAATTGTCAATTGAGATAAAAATAACAATTTAATAGTCTTCATTTTTCAAGATTAACGTGCAGTATTTCTTTTGAAACAAATATCTGCACATCACGAATAGACAAAGATAGTTTTCAGTTGATTATAATACAAAAATATTTGTATTTTTCTAAGTTCATAAAAGCATTGATAAACTATTGATCATTTCGTACACGATTTAAAAAATGCGTCTATTAATAAAGCATGGGCTTATCACAAAAAACTACCATTCTTCAAATGAAAAGTTTTTCCTGAACAAAACAAACAAAACAAAATACAACACTCTTATATTCTACTTCAACTTCCTTATTCCTCCCACAATTCATAATCACTATCAGAATCACTCTCACTGCTAGCATCATTCAATTCGCTAGGCATGTGATATACCGCACGCCTAGCAAATTATACTCATTTTTAGGCATGCTTTTTTTTGCACATCTAACACCATTTAGGCATGTGTGGAGGCATGCGCATGCGATTGCACACCTTATATAAAAAAGCCTGATGTATGGTCCATTCTTCTCTATGGGTGTGAATGCTGGACCCTAACCAAAAACACAGAATTCCGATTAGAAGCAGTGGAAATATGGTTCATCAGGAGAATTAAGAAAGTCTTGTGGACAGAAAGGAAGACAAATGTAGAAGTAATAGAAATGGCTTAGTACAAGAGGTCTCTTCTCAACACTATCAGAGAAAGACAGCTAAAATTTTTTGGTCACATAATCAGGGCTGACGGGCTGGAAAAGCTGTTATGGAGTGGCAAGATACATGGAAATAAAAGCAGAGGAAGACAATGCAAAAAGTTCACAAACAGCCTAAACAAATTTGCTACAAATAAAGAAAGCACCAACAACAAGCTGATGAGAAAGGCTGAGGTCAGAAAAGAATCGAGAGCCATGATCGTTATGTCTACAAAACCAGACAGGACACTTGAAGAAGAAGAAATGTATTGCAGGTTCAAATTCAACAGATGAAAGAGCATTCAGTTTGTTGACACTTATTCTTAGCCATTGTCAATTGACCATGCACCACAGCAAGATGGAAGATCTTTTGATAGCAAAGGCATGGTCAGAATCAAAATGCAAGGGAATAATTAACCGAATTGTGGAACTTTATTTGGAGAAAAGAAGAAAAGTGCAGCTTGCAAGTTCTGAGGAAGATGTAGATGCAGGACAGGGGCCCATCAAATGAAGATGTGTGGAAGATGTTGTTTCTGAAAGTGAATTGGATTTTCCTGTTTTTAAGCTTTTAAGCTTTTTACTATTTTTGCAGCTGCATCATCAAATCATTCACAATATTCTAACTATTGTTTCATTGCTATAATTGTTGTTTTATAAGAAAGTTCAAATTGAACAAGGCCACTACCTCCTTCCCTTCTAGGTAAGTACAGGCAAGCAACATCAGCTTTCGGGTGAAGTGACCTGTTCAATGTTAATAGGTGGGTGTTTTTCATCCATTTGCTGTAGATCAGATATATTGCAAAATATAATGTTAAAACTATACTGTGCAACTGTTATTATTATCATCATCATTATTATTATTACAAAATATTTATATAAGATAATAGCTCAGTCATAAAACTATATATATTACCATAAACAATATTTACACTGCTGTTATTGAAGTCCTGTCTGAATATAGTGTTGTACATTATTTCATTCCAATCATACATTATTTGAGAGTATGCCTTCACTGCTTCATAGTGCTTATTCACTCAAACATTATTGGACAGGGGCACTGAGTACAGTAACACAACTGAAAAATAGATTACCACATATTTATTTAAGTGGGAAAACTCCATTTAATTAAGGCATGGTATGAAACCCAATTTGTCTTATCTTCCTTTGTTTGGCTGTTTAGCTACAGTGCATGTACCTAAGAAACAAATGTCAAACTTAAATGGCAAGGGACATCTGAGGACTTTATAGGCTACCCAATGTATCATCTAATTGATGCTGCAAAACTGGCAGTGACAACAAGTGGTGATGTGATTTTCCACGAAGGATAGGAATATACAAAGTATTTTCACACATGGAGAGACTAACAATGTAACTGAGAAATTTGTTAGTGTTGCTTGGAGTTAGTCTAAACAAGATGTTAATTCTGATGATGCAAAAAAGAATGAGAAAAATTTGTTTCGGGTAGAGGTGACTCAAGAGCCTGGAAAGCTACAATATGTGGAAAAAGCTGGTTGTGATGTCTTTGTTGACCCAACATATGAGGAAACATATATGCAGCAGGTGCGATGTTTGCAAGACAAAAATCCATCAGCACTACCACCCCTGGTAATAAACAGTGTATGTTACAGACTCACTAACTTCAGAGATAAGTCAGCCAATTAGTATAAGTATTAGTTATAGTTCAGGGTGAAGCTCATTACATTATTGGCTTAGGAATTTTGTATGCTAGCTTAGCAGGTAGTTTTGGAATCATTAAATTTAAGTGGAAAGCATACTCAAACAATATGCAATGGATTCTTGTAATCCAGTTGATACCCCTCTGGCAGCAGCTTCAAAATTTTCAAAGCTTCAGAAAATGAGAGATCAGTTGATTCCCACTTATATCAACAAGCCATAGGTTGCTTTACTTACCCAATAATTCAGCTAAAAATCCAAAACACCATGGCTGCACTAAACACATTGCTTCTCATGATCTATTTTGTAGAGAATGAGTTTATGCTGGTGTTCAATATTGTTCCACAAAGAAGATGTTGTTAGCAGAAGTTATAACAAGGGTTTTGTAATTTTCTCCACTAAAGTTTATGTTTATAACTAATGGTCAGCAGTCATAGTAGTAGTGGTAGAGTAGTGGTAGTAGTAGTGGTAATAGTAGTAGTAGTAGTAGTAGTAGTAGTAGTAGTAGTAGTAGTAGTAGTAGTAGTAGCAGCAGCAGTATCATATTGTAACTAAACTAGCTTTAGTGGTGAGTTACAAATGAACTGCATAGCAAAGATGGTGATTAACGACTTGCATATGACCACAAATTTTGGAAAATCAGAAAACAGCATTACAGAAACTGTGCTGTATTTTTCAGCCTTAAAATAATCTTCTGGTTTTGGAAGGAGAAATGAAGAGGGCCAAGAGATAGTAGACTTTGCTAAGAGGGTAGAAATGGCAGTGCTAAACACTTACTTCAAGAAAAAGAGGACCAAAGAATCACCTATAAAAGTGGTGGAAGGAGTAGTCAAGTGGACTACCTAGGCTACAGAAGAAGGCAATTGAACGAAGTTACTGACTGCTTTGTACTTGGAGGAGAGTGTGTTGCTGCACAACATAAAGTGGTAATATGCAAGCTTATAATTAAAACCAAGAGGAAAAGTAAAAGACAAGTTGAACCAAGAATAAAGTGGTGGAAGCTGAGAAAAGCTGAGTGTCGGAGGAAGTTCAATCGTGAGTTACAAGAAGAACTACGTTCAGTCACGGATGTGCTTGAAAATTGGTCTGAACTTACTGAAAAAATCCGAGAAGCAGCCAAGTCAGTCCTGGGGGTAACATCAAGTGGCAGTAGACCAGACAAGGAAACATGGTGGTGGAATGATGCAGTACAAGAGAGTATCCAAAGCAAGAAGGAAGCAAAGAAGGCATTTGACAGATCAGGTCAGGAGGAGGATAGAATGGAATATGTGACCAGAAGACAGCAAGCAAAACGAGAGGTAGCCAAAGCGAAGGAAGAAGCGTACAACGATCTTTATGACAGACTGCACACAAAGGAAGGAGAAAAAGATTTATTCCGAATTGCGAAGCAAAGGGACAAGGCATCAAAGGACATCCAACATGTTAGAGTTATCAAGGATGCAGATGGAAGGCTATTAGCAGATGAAAATGAGGTGTTAGAAAGATGGAAAAGTTACTTTGAAGGTATCATGAACACCGAAAACCCCAGAGAAGTCAGAACGGAAGAAGCTCAGAGAGTTGAACGTGAAGTTAGAGGAATAGACAAAGGTGAAGTCAGGAAGGCATTGAGGAAAATGAAAAATGGAAAGGCTGTAGGTCCAGACAATATACCTATTGAAGCATGGAAGTGTTTAGGTGACGTAGGCCTAGAGGTGCTCACAATGCTCTTCAATAAGATCTTAGAGCTCGAAGAAATGGCAGTCGAATGGAGGAGGAGTGTGTTGATCCCTGTGTATAAGAACAAAGGAGATGCGCAAGAGTGTGGCAACTACAGAGGCATCAAGTTAATGTGTCACACCATGAAGTTGTGGGAAAGAGTCTTGGATGCAAGAATCAGAGAAGAGGTGGAGATCAGTCAGGTACAGTACAGCTTCATGCCAGGAAAGTGCACAACAGACGCGCTATTCGCTCTGCGCATTTTGATGGAAAAACACAGAGAAGGACAAAAGGAATTACATTGTGTCTTTGTAGATTTAGAAAAGGCTTACGACAGGGTACCAAGGGAAGAATTATGGCATTGCATGAGAACATCCAGAGTAGCAGAAAAATATGTAAGATTAGTGAAAGATATGTACAAGGGCAGTGAGACTACTATCAGAAGTGCAGCAGGAATAACTGATTGGTTTCAAGTTAAGGTTGGACTCCATCAGGGATCAGCGCTGAGCCCCTTCCTATTTGCCATAGTCATGGATCAACTCACTGATGAAGTCAGGAAAGAAGCACCATGGACAATGATGTTTGCTAATGACATCGTGCTGTGCAGCAAGACAAGGAATGAGGCTGAAGAAGAACTGGAGAAGTGGAGAGATGCCCTAGAAAAGAGGGGAATGAAAGTCAGTAGAGTAAAAACAGAATACCTTGTGTTAAATGGGAGAGAGAATGACAAAATAACTATGGATGGATCAGATGTCACAAAGGCTAAAGACGTCAAGTACCTGGGATCCACAGTGCAGTATGATGGGGGATGTGACAGGGAAGTGAAAAAGCGAATACAGGCAGGATGGAATGGGTGGAGGATGGTAATGGGAGTACTGTGTGACAGAAGAAGTATACAGGGCAGTAGTGAGACCAGCTTTGTTGTATGGGCTTGAGATGGTAGCAACAACAAAGAAACAGGAAGCTGAGTTGGAAGTGGCTGAGTTGAGAATGCTGAGGTGGTCCCTTGGGGTCACACACCTAGACAAAATCTGAAATGAGTATATCAGGGGAACAGCACATGTTAGAAGATTAGGATTGAAACAAAGAGAGGCAAGACTTAGATGGCTTGGACATGTGATGAGAAGGGAAGAGAACTATATTGGAAGAAGAATGTTAGAGATTCATCTGCCTGGGAGGAAAAAAAAGAGGCAGACCAAGGAGACGTTGCATGGATGCAATTGAAGAGGACATGAGGGCGTTGGGAGTGAGAAGAGAGGATGCTGAGGACCGTACCAAATGGAGATGCATGATCTGCTGTGGCGACCCCTGACAGGAGCAGCCGAAAGAGAAAGAAGAAGAAAAAAATAATCTTCTGGAGGAACTAAAATATTGGTATTTCCAAGAGAAATCATCTTCTTAAATCACAATTCTTATTTCTCATCAGTTTTACTTTGGAAAATTTCCTCTATGAGCTTAAGTGAAACTTTTCTGGGCTTTGCCCCAATTTGTTGACACTGAAGGCAATAATAAAGTTATCTGTGTGGTGCGCAACTCTACAGATGATACAGATAATGAAAGTATTGCTGTATCACATGAACAAAACTGGAAAAATATGACGGAAAGCCAATTCAATTTTGTATAACAATTACAGAAATCAAGGTTCTTTTGTATTCAAAACTCTAACAATAAGTTCGAAAATTACGCTACATCTAATGCAGATGAGTTTGCACTTATACTGATGATGTAGCAATTAATTTAACAAAGCGCCTGAGCAGACCACCCAAGTTACAAAAAATCTATAATTTGCAAATGGCAATGTGTAACGTTCGAATGTCCATTATTTACATTACTCTTCCTTTATACATTGGGTAAAAATCAACTTGAGTTATTAATTTAATGGCAAATGTAGCAGCAAAAACGTTGTTTACTACCTATTATTAAATTGGGGTGGTTGAAGTGCAAATTGTCTCATTCTGCTTTATTACCATTCGATGACTTGTTCACTTCTTACGCTGAAGTGAAGACGCTACAACGGTATTTTCAAAAAAAATTTAAGCTTACAAAACGAAAAAACCAATGCTACCTTTAACTTGGTGGTTTTATTTCTTTCCTCGCTAAAGCGCAGTATGAGCTTGTGACCAAGGTCGTGCAATGGTGAGAGGTATCACAAAACACTTATTGGGCACAACCCCCAAAATGGAAAATAAACAAACACGTCATCAATGGAAGTATGCGACTAAAGAAACTTGGTCAACAGCCAAAAGCTACTGATGTATGCCTTGTAAACTTTAAAGTCTATTCATTTATAGCTGTAGTGTGTATATTGCATTTGAAATTTAACCAATATGGTATCCTGTCGTTGAAAAAGACAACAACAACATGTCCTGACATAAGTTAAACACAAATCATAACATGGATGATCATCAAGTACACTCTGCTTTTCGACCGCTGTTTTCTTTCATTTATTTGTAACAATTATCATCTTACTTCAATTCATAACAAGTGTAAAGCAGCCCTTCTTACTGAAATATGGTAATTTCTCCTAAAACCAATGGTACAACTAAAGGGCAGAGATGCCTTGTCACTGTCAAAACAACTACTGCAAGACAAACAAATGCAAAAATTTAAGTGCATTTCTTACCTACCACGACCCTTCTACCAACTCCTGTTCCTCTGATTCCCATATAATACATAAAATCCAAGGCAAATCATTGACTGATAAGCTTTAAGAAGTCCAGCAAAATCGCGAACGGCCATCCAACCTTGTGTAAGCAATCTTCTTGTCAATATGCTTCACTCCAATGGGAAACATTGTCTCTTGGCCGCTCACTTCGCATAGTTTACTTTATCTAAAAATCCAACATAAAAGTACACTGATCGCTTGCATGCAATTATGTGGGCTATGTTCGCAGATCAAAAGCCAAATTCTGTAACTTCAAAACTTAAAATCGTCACAATCGAAGCTAAGTTCCTGTTCAGTATGTTTCTTTGCCATGGCGGTTGTTGATCCTCCATGTCCCAGAATTCCCCAGGAAGATCTGTAGCTGTTTTAAATGAATTTTATGGAACATTTTCGAGGGTTTTACTGATAAAAGACGGAACATGCAAAGATGCAGGGGGGGACAATCACAGTTGATGATGCTTTCTGTGGTTGCCAAAAACAACATCAGATCCCGGAATAGTGACATTAATTTCAAGTAAGGAATATTTTTTAACTTTTATTACTTAAAGTATGTGGGAGAAGAGGGTTTGTTGGCCCCATCTGTAAAGGGAACAGAATGAGTCAAATTTTGAATGAAAACAGAAACAGGGGGTACTATGTGATAAAAACTGAAGACCAACTTTTTTTAACGAGTGTCTAATGTATTTATGTAATACCATTGGTATTGGTATTTCTATGAAAAAGAAGGTAAAATGTTCCATCAAAATTTTGATTAGCCTCATAAGTTAAGGATGTCTGACAAATCTTACTTCAGCGAAGTCTGAAGCCCTTCTTGAAGAGCAAGTAAGTGATATTCAAACCACAAGCAGAAATACCACACCACTCAGCGAAATCCCATCCCTTTCCTTCAAAACCAACGACACAGTAACGAAGTAACCCTGACTTGATGAAGTAGCCAAATTTAATGTTAAACCAGAAGGATTGATATGAAAGCAGGCCAAAACTTTCACATCCGGTTTTCATATTTCCAACCACCTCTTGTACTATCTTATTCGGACTTCGTCATTTCTCTTGTTTCTCCTTCCTCCCTTTCTTATTCTTCATGTTGATCAGATCAAGTTGAAAATGTTGGCAGTGATAATCTTTAGGCAATCTTTTAACTTCTAATAAAGTGTTTTTGTGCAATCTACACTCTTCGGAATTTCCACCATCACACAGGTGGTCAGAGTTTAACACCCGAAATTGCTCATACCCAGGAACGTAAGCATTGTTTTCTTGTTCCCCTCTCAAAACCAATTTGTGAATAAAAAGAGGAAACTGATACCCTACCTTCACTTTTAAAATTTTTTATAAGATACAGAGTTCTATGTTTATAATTTCTACACTACAGAATCAATGACGAGGGGCTTGTGTGTGTTTCATAACTGTAATAATTGTAATAATTCATTATTGTTTAGTTTACAAGCCAATGAGAAACACCACATAATTCTTGATGTAATGCCTCACCATTTTGTAGCAGCTGCCACTATTGATCTTCTAGTTATATTGAGCAGTCGTTTTTGGAATAGACTATGGAATGGTGAAGCAAGTTCATTCTCAACACAAGCTGTAGCTGAAGCTAAGGTTATAAATAAACAATTGTGTAACTATAGCTGCCAAATCTTTCTGACTGCAAGTTTTAACAAAAATTTATCATGGAAAAAAACCAGCGAGCTGTCATTGCAGTATAACGATAAGAGAAATAGTCCCTCTCACTGGTATTCAAAACACTGTCTAGCGAGATAATGATGTGAAGGATAAACTCATTTATCTCCGCAAAGTAGTAAAATATATCATGTGTGTAACAAAGCAAGATCCTGCTGTTGTTTATTGTGTTATTAGTTGACTTAGGAACAAAAGATACTCTTCTTCTTATATAAAAAACCTATTGAAACATCTGCTGCCATGGTGGTTGACAGGATCATGAACATTGTTAGAGGATCATGCTTCTTTTCTATTGAGAGGCACGAATCAAAACACCCAGAATTAAACACCTTTTACTGATGACAAGGTCTATTTTGCTCAAATATTCTACACTATTTAAGAGAGCTTTATAAAACTTAGAGCCATGGGCAATTAAACGCTTGACCATCCGACACGCCTACCTTTAGCAAATGTAAAAAACTTTAAATTTCAACAAACAAAGTCTAGACAGCAAATTGTAGTTAGAAGGTAAGAGCTTTGATAAAGTAGGACTAAGCATCAAACCAGCCGAAATCTAAAAATTCATCCCACACCAGGCATTGTTCGTGTATTAAATTGTTTTCTTATATACATATGCCAAACCTTTTCCTTCTGTACATAATTAACGTTGTAAAAATTGACTATTTACGCTTTTGTTCATAAATTTACTGCACTTGTTCGTAAATTTCTGGCCTGTTTTTCTCCGAAAATGTAGCATGAAAGTAGTATCCAACAACTTCAGATAGTAACCTGTATGTGGGATCAGAACAATGTCACACAAAGGTGCATACATCAGTTTTGAATACAACACTAGACTTATTCCAGAGATATTTTTGTTGGTCAAAGTTATCAATGTACTTCTGCCAGGAATTTAAGCATTTAAAAAGATTTTAGGTTCCTGTATCCACTTAATCTTGCCTCTCAAATGTTAATAAAAACAAGTAGAGATTCTGAGTAGTATTAGGGTAACAATGGCTAATGTGTGGAATCTGATCTTCAGGAACCAACAAAACCATCAATTTGAAATACAATGATTACTTAGTTTTACTTAAGAAAAGCAAAATAACCACTCATAAGGACAGTAAATATTATCAGAAATTGAAAAAAATTGGAATTTTGATATCACTTTTTAGACATGTCCAATATTAGCGTGCATATTTTTACAATCAAAAAGCGAATTTCTGAGTTGTGTAAAACACAGAAAGCAAGGAAGTAAATCATCCAATACGAGAAATAATACATTATTTTGAAAACAAGAGGATTTGGACGGGAAAAAATATATAGCAATAACAAAATGGTTTGATCTAAGAAATTATGTTTGTTAAGAGAATGATAAGCGAATTGAGTGCATTTAAAAATTAATGCCAAATTAAGTCACTTCCACCTGCATCGTGTAAAAAAGGTCTTTTTAAAGATCAAGTTCGTTAAAGCATTCTCACAAAATGCATTAGGTAATGGTTATTTCTGCAACCTCACCTCCTGGTCCTTGTTACAAAAAATTGGGTTGCTAGTAACAAGATATCTGTCAAGTTTCTGTCAAAGACCGTTTTGGTTGAAACGTCGCATTTGTGCTTTTTTATTATAACAAGGATCAAAAGCTATTCTGAGATAGTTATTGTCTTACTTTTTCTTTAGTTTGATTTGGGATACAGTGTCCATTTTAAAACTGTCCCTAAAATTGATTAAGTTTAATTTTTTGCCATAATGTTATTGCCTTTGTCACAGGATCTCTAAGAAGAGCTGTGTAGAGTTCATGCTATCAAGTGCATTAGTTCGTTTCCAGTAAATATTGCGTACCATCAAAGTTTATACTATCCCATCAAAATTTCTCTCTGTAACAATGCGCATAAAATTCTTCATAAGACTAACAGGGCAAAGAGCAACTTTTTTGCTAAAAGGAACACTCTTCCTACATCTGAGACCATCTCCATGAAAACTTGACAGAAATCTTTCACAGAGGACACAAATAATTGTTCAAGAAAAATCTACAGTTCAGTTTTAAACTGTTACTGAACTCTGGATGGTATGTTATTACTTTGTTCCTACGCATGGGAAGCATGTTAAACAGATTACATTATTTTCTGAGCTTTGTAGTTTATCGTGTGTGATTACGAAAGTAACATATCTCTTCATGCAGCAATAAGTTATGGTAATTGTCAACTAATTCAAGCTTGAGATACATCAATAAACTATTCTTTCTACAGGTCATTTGTAACAGTACTTGAAAATATAGTTACAACTCGTTTGGGCTTACAGGAGTTGTTACCGATCTTTATGTGATTCATAATGAAACGAAATTAACAGTGATGAAAAAGTCGAAATCCTTCGATATCAGCGATCTCACTGGGCCAAAATGTTCTACTGCATTTATGTAGATAGAACTGTTATTCTGTGGAGTTGATTTCATATTTATATCTAAAATTTATAATGAAGGAAGATAATAATTGTTTATTTAAAATATTAGCCTGTGTAGACTAATAAGAGAGAAGATCAGGATTGCTCCAATGTATGTTATGACAACAGAAAATAAGAAAAAATGGAACCAAATATTATGGCGGAGAGGTATTAGATAAGGTATCGCTGCTTTACTTAATTCAAACCTAAGAAGTTGCATATTTTTATGAGAGAGGCAAGGAGAATGGTCAAAGATTGAAATGGAACTGATGGAAACATTTTTAGACATTTGATTATCTTAATTTATGCGTCAATGAGGGAGTTATACTTACACCCTTTGCGTTTTGCATTGGATTTCACATTTGTATTGAATCCCTAGGTAAATTCCACTACAAAGGGTTGCATGTTGTTGGTTATGAGAAGAAAACCTTGGCGGAAAGAGCAGTAATAATACAAGGTGAGGATATTCAGGCAGACCAATAAAAAGGAAAGACCTGTCAGTGAATTTAAAGGAAAGAAACTGAAAAGCTGACTTGTGCCACCAGGTGTAACGGCCTTAGTCACAGTGCGTTTCACAGCCAGGTTACTGCATGAAGTAAGTTTATGGTGAGAGAAAAAAGATATTTAAATGTGTCAAAATTAGTATTTATACCATTTCAGACATTTTCCATAAAGATCTTATGCTTTTGTTTCTTTAGTTTCTTTTATGAAATTGGGAGTCGCTGCTTGACAATGAGTCCATTCTATTATTATGATAATAATTATTTTTGTACTTTTTATTGCTATTAATAGTTGCTGTTTTTGTCATGCAGTGGTTTGAGGACGTGTTCTGCACACGCCCAAAATTAATTAATCTAGATTGTGTCTCTTTTCAATTTACACACAACATATTTAGATCATTTGTTTTAGTATGAAGTGGAGATGCAATTGAAATATGTTTTGTTTCATTATGAAGTGGAGATGCAATTGAAATTTTTTTTTTTCAGTTATTCTATAGACATTTTTTTTAACGTTTTGTCTCTTGATTGTGTGGAGTTGACTACCTTGAGCAGCCTTGCTTAACAATGCAGAAAGCACATTCCAAAACAAACGAGGTGATCAAGCGGAGAGCAACACATCGGTAATTAATAAAAGTGACAATACCCAGCCTGTCATCAACATTCGTGGAATGAATATTTTTCTGCGGAAAACCACGCCAAAATGTAAAAAGCTCTAATTTGAACCAAATAAAATACTGGGTAATTAAAAATCTAAATGGAGATTTACACAAGCAAATTAAGACGGACTTCATTACTGTTCATAAAAAAACACCGATTTGAATGAGGAATTGTTGTCATAGATTGAGCTGGAGTTTACTAAATTTAATAAGGTATTTGACCACCCAAAAGTAAAATTCAACTGAGACATGCAAACGAGTAGTTCCAAACTGCTTTCTGCAATTTATGCTCCATTCATTTCAAATCCATCAACTCAACAGCTAACAAGATATGAGTTGTTATTTCTAACTTCTTCAGGACAATTATCGAATCATCCAAACACCAGACACCTTTCTATTCATAATTGGATTCCATCTCAAAAACAGTCCACCTTTCCATCCAAAATACTTCATCCCACTCTATCAACAGATCACCAACGTCAAACGAAGGATTGAAGTCTTTTCGTTCATCATCCCCCTGTCATCAGGTATCTTCAATCTGTTTTGAGAGCTGTCCTTACTTCCGACCTTCCTTAATTGAAATCTTTTGTGTCATAGGTTTTCCGGTTCTATTCCCTCTGGATGGAGAAAGGGTTGTACTCTTCCTGTACATAAAATGGGAGGCAGAAATGATTCTTTATATTTTGGATATATTTTTGTTCCTTGCACTTCTTTGAAACACTTTTCCTGTCTATGTGGTTCTAAGTTTGACTTCCGAAAGAAAAATGGTTACATTGAACAAAATTACCAAAAGTGTTTAAGGTCACAAACTTCAGGGGTTTTAGAAGATACGATAATGGCAAACTTTGTCATAAATATGGCTCGTAGAAAAAAGCCCTCTTTGGCAATATGTCTTTCCGATCTAAAAATCCTTTTGATGAGGTTTACCATAACTTCTTACTTAAAGTTCTTACTTACTTCCATTTACCAGAAAATGTTTCTCGCTTAATTCTTAGCCTTTGTACAGACTTCAAAATTTGTATTGTGTCAGAGAATTTTATCACTCCTGCAATTCCATTCCAATGCAGTGTCCTACTGGGGTACTTTCTCACCCCTATTATTTAATTTGTACTTGGATACATTTATCCAGTAAATTAAGGCTCGGAAATTAAATAGTTTGGATTTTTGCCCCAAGATGTGGACAGTCACATTTTTAATACTCTACACTGGTTTCAACTCGCCAATGACGCTGCCATTATCAGTAGTGGGGAGCGAAAGAAGTAGCTCTTTTCAAATTGCTTTTCAAATTTTCAAAGGCAGGGATGATAGATAAGTGTAATATCTGTGAAATTAAAATATTTTAAACTTCACTTTTTTTAACGTAAGGTAACTATCATATTAAACCTTTTACAGAAATAAAAATGGGAAAGCCCTATAAGTGTCTGGTTTGTTATTTCGACTTTAGCGTGAACAGTCAAAGACACAAGTCTGATCTAATAAATCTGACGTCAAATCTACTATTGAAGCTGATGCACCATCAAGTTTTCCAAAAAATAAGTTACTACTGTATCATCGCCACATCATTCTAAAATGTTATGGAATCTGAGTGTACCTAGTCTGTCAAAATCATTGGGCGCTGAAAACTTGGTCAACCAACTGTAGAGTGGAATAAGCTTCCTTTAAATAATACAAGATTAATAATTAAGCAAGAGATGTTCCTGGAAAATGTAGCTAAGCAAGCATTTTAGGTATCGAGTTGTGATAAAAGTCGTCAAAGGCATTTTAACACGAAACAAAGATATTACCAGAGTGCCTGGTATAGTGTGAGCTTTATTCATGATATGTTATGGTTTCTTATGGTTGGATGTTATATAAAACCTGAAAACGTAGAAGTAAGTCCTTTTTAATATTATTCAATTTAACCAGTTTTCACCAAACAATTAAACATGGAATTCCGCAACCAAGATATAAATATTTTTAGAAGAATACATAGGAAAAGAAGTGGAGGAGCCGTGGCTTAATGGTTAGTGCAGTTACACAGTAAACAAGAGATTCCGGGTTCGACTCCCCAAGCGGGCGAGGCGAATATGAAACTTTACAAATGAAAAGGCCGTTGGTTGGCGTCAGGAAGGGCACCCGGCCAAGAAATTTCTCACTACCAAAACAATGTCCCTCTGAATGGCACCGTCTAAGCCTCTTAAACAAAAAAAAGTAGGAAAAGAATTAGTAAATAATGTGGAGGATTATCTTTACCATCCTTGTTTGTGAGCAAAAACAAGACAACCCCTTTTGCATTGTGAGAGGACAGAACCAGAAAACCAGATGTCATGGATGGTTGAAGCCCAAAAAGATTGTAAGTAAGGACAACGCTTGAAAGTCATTGTGGGTATCTGATTGGAAGAGCACGATGAAATGGGAAATTTATCCCATGCGAAAGACGCAAGTATTTAATTGGTAAGGAGGGCAGGGCATTAGAGTAAAAAATGATGTGGAGAAATGAAAAGTTGAAACTGATTTTGAAAAGTATTTTATGTATCGATCTTGAAGAAAAGCAAAAACTTGTTTAAATATTAATACCACAGATAGTTTTGATATTGCCCCCCACCCTCCCAACAGATACACACAACTTTTAGATAGCATATTAATTTTGGTTTGTTGTATTGTTTAGTTTATGCTGTGAGGCTGCTCTGTTGTACACTTTATCTGTATAAGATGAGACACAACTTTGTCTTGTTCAGCAGAAACATATATGATTTTTAACGACTTTAGTTTCCTTTTCAGTTCCTTTAAACGTGCTTTGCTGTTCGAAAAATTTCAGCCATTTTTTAAACATTATTTCATGACGTAGTGTATTTATCATGTCTTGAGTCGTAAGCTTTTTCTGATGAACATTTCGAGCTTGGTGACACGGATCGAGTTGTTTTGAGGACTGGGACCATACCTATCTGGTGTTTGTTGTGTTTCTTTTCTGTGATACTAGAAGCCATATGTGATATCCTGTTTATGTGATTGCTGTACTGCATGGAATCGATGTTTTCTTTTATTTTTCTTGCTGCAGTATTTATTTCCCTGTGCAGAATCTTTTTTTGTTTCATAGCTGTACTTGAAATAGAGTTGAATGATATTTGGGATTCAGTTTACTGTTATGTTGACAGACTCGAGAGCAATGTGGGATAAAGTGAACAAAACATTTATAAAAGAACATTTAGCAGAGGTTCACTAAATTCACACTTGGGAAGTCTAACTCTTTTCATATTGATAAATTGTAAACCAGGTGATATCGGGATTTCCTTATTCGAATCAGTTTTACGTTTTATGGACACCGATGAAATAGCTCACAAGTTGTTTATACAGGTTTTCATTTTAATTTTCAATGAATCTGTGTATTCTTTGGAGAATTTTAAAGATCTTCGTGCTCATACATGGTTTTCCAAAGAACACTGAATCCACTGAGTGCTAGTGACAGCTACGACATTATCACGTATGCCTTCCAAGGGTATGTTGGATTTCGTTTGGGCTGTTTGAGGTCATTGTGGGATTCCCTTTCTAAATATCCATGTAGGGCCACCCAAGCTTACAAAGTCAACAAAGATAAATATATCCAAAGAATGAAAAAACAAAACACAGCTCAATCATTACTAATAGCATATAATTAAAATATAAAGAACTGTATCATCACTGCTAGAAGATCTCACGGACTGCAAGGTATGTGGATACTGGATTTGCCGTTCACCAGGCTGTTATCAGGATAGAAATTCACAAGAAAAGCAAGCTTTTTAATCCAATTCTTAATATCGAAAAGCTAAAAATCCTATTAAAATATTTTTCGGTCTNTATCCATGTAGGGCCACCCAAGCTTACAAAGTCAACAAAGATAAATATATCCAAAGAATGAAAAAACAAAACACAGCTCAATCATTACTAATAGCATATAATTAAAATATAAAGAACTGTATCATCACTGCTAGAAGATCTCACGGACTGCAAGGTATGTGGATACTGGATTTGCCGTTCACCAGGCTGTTATCAGGATAGAAATTCACAAGAAAAGCAAGCTTTTTAATCCAATTCTTAATATCGAAAAGCTAAAAATCCTATTAAAATATTTTTCAGTCTTTTTATTTGTTTGAGGCTTGTGACGTTCTTATTGTGTGTAAGGCTAATCAGGATGCGAGGGCAATCGTAGCTTTACTGTTCTTCCTCATCTTTCCTTCATTGGAAAGGACTCTTCAACTTCCTTGCATAGCATTGTAGTTACATTCTGAATGATCTGTCTGTGGCTGGTCTTAATGAGAATAGGTGTAAAATCCATCCTTATATATGGTACTAGCTCATTCTAGACCGTTTCTATTCTTTTTGTACCTGTCACTTTCTCGGATTATTGCTTTATGCTTTACGATATAAATGTTGGAGTATGAACAATATCCTTCACAGCAACGTTTTACTGATGGTTTTATATCTGGAGACATTAATGCAAAGAAACCAGACTAGTTTACTCATCTGAGGAAACTAAATGATCATAGCAAAGTGTGATTAAATTTTATTTTTGCAATTAATTTTTCTAGTAGTACTTTTTTCAACTATGATTTCTAACAGAAGTGACTCCAGTGAAACATTGGATGGTCTACTTGCTAAGTTAGAGACTTGGAAGAAGGGTTTGGAAGGTAAAGGTTTGAAAGTGAACATGGGAAAGACAAAAGTGATGGTCAGTTGTTGCAACTTAGGAAAGCCATTGGAGAAAGGAAAGTTTCCCTGTTCAGTCTGTGGGAAGGGAGTTGGGAGCAACTGGGTACATAAATGGTGCAGTGGAATAAAGGGCAAACTGACAGAAACTAACCGTTTTAACTGCAAGAGGTGCATAGAAGGAGAGACAACCTGTGACTTAGACCTACATAAAGTGCATTTGGAGGGNCCATCCTTATATATGGTACTAGCTCATTCTAGACCGTTTCTATTCTTTTTGTACCTGTCACTTTCTCGGATTATTGCTTTATGCTTTACGATATAAATGTTGGAGTATGAACAATATCCTTCACAGCAACGTTTTACTGATGGTTTTATATCTGGAGACATTAATGCAAAGAAACCAGACTAGTTTACTCATCTGAGGAAACTAAATGATCATAGCAAAGTGTGATTAAATTTTATTTTTGCAATTAATTTTTCTGGTAGTACTTTTTTCAACTATGATTTCTAACAGAAGTGACTTTGATCTTTTCCAAACTTGAAGCAGTATATCTGTTCAATTAAGTATTTTTTCCTCTTTGAGAAGATCTAAGCATGTTGGTGTGAAATTATTTGTTAAACATTTTGGTTTCCCATAGATATGCTCCATTATGTTTGTAAACAATAGTAGATGATAATTAAAATGTGATAATTTTCGAGATTGTCTTAGCAATGCTTCTTTGTCATCTCTGCCTTTCAAAGGGAGAACTTATACAGTCTTAGGATTTTGTATATGGAGTTGGACAGGTATAAAAAACAATTATCCCCTACCATTGTTTTCTCATGAAGAACCTTTAGGTGTCATTATTTAAAGCTGCTTTTTCAGCAGCTATTCTCTGTGTAAAGAGGGCTTTTTGTTACTTCCATTTGTATGAGACAGAAGAATCCAGAATATTCCTCAGAGTAGCAAGGTGTGTAGAGAAAAATAGACGTAGTTACCATCTTTATAGTTGAAGCCAAGAGGGTGAGGAAGGGGGGGGGGTATTTGTTGAGACTTGCAAAGCCTTTTTTTGGATGATCCTCAGAATAGCAAAGGATATGAAACGTGTCCTTATTTTAATGTAGTTTGATTGTTGTGTGGTGGTGAGATAATCTTTTAATAAGTGTCATTTGGCTTGAAAGATGTCTGTAGGAAGTTTCTACTGTAGAAATGTTTAAAAGATAAGGATACTGCAAATTTATCCGCAAAGTAAATCAAGTGCTACAAAAAGGTTTATTCCTGGGTTGATACCTGGTGTTGTGCTGAAAAACTGTGGATCAGAATGTCAAAGATTGTCAAATTATTCAGGTCTGTGTTTCAAGGAGCAGTATGTTCGTATTTGTTGAAATGTTTCATCATTGATATTAGTCTTTAGGAAAAACTGTAAAGAATCCTTTAGTGAAAAGTGTTGTACAACTGGTTTTCTCTTTGCTATCAGTGGTCCTTACAACATTCTTTATTACAGAACTGTTTTTTTGTGTGGAGAAAAATTATCTTTTTGTTGACGGTCAATTTAAGTTTTGGTGCTTCCAGTTACTGTAGTCGTGCTGCCAGTTGTAATGTATCGTGCTGTGGACTCCAAGGTGGATAGATTCTGATATCTCTAAGGTATTCGATATTTGGTTGTCATTTTGTTCTTCTATGTAATCTGAAGTGTTACTGCATCGTTAGGGGGCTCCCTGGCTTTATTTCTTTTCAGTAACAGTGTCATACTCGATTCCAAGTGAAGATTCAGTGTATGAGACCTTCAACCGTAGTACTGATGTACTTCAGGGCTCTATACTTGGAACAACTCTTTTCCTACCTGGTATTATTTGCCAACCTGATTCTGTTTTGTGTATTAACTCTTGGTCTAACTTCTCTTTTCGTCTTTTTTGTCTTCTACTTCTTCACAGTTCGATACACTTTGTGGCTTTATGCTTTGTTTGATTCTTAACCAGGGCAAAAAATGAGCAGCTGTTCTGCTGAGACTACTTATTGTCTAGGTACAGAGGTGTTTCGTATTAACCTTCTCAGTAGAGTATGGTTTCTGAAATGAAACCTGACACGTTTGTTTAGAAGTGTGAGAAAGCACTTGTTAACTTTAATACTGGCAAAGCTCAACTGACCTCTTTCAGAAAGTGTTAAAGTCAACTGAATCCTTAAATTAGTACTAATTATCTGAAATTGAAACAAAATTCTTCCCATATATATGTGGTCTAGTGTTCCACTAATGCAGCTTTGTTAAATGAAGCTGTAAAAAGGGACTATTATTGTTAAATGTTTCAAATTTTCTTGCTAGGATTAAACAGGGATGCCAGACACTTCATGTGGTCGTAGGTCTCAGTTTGGAAACTGCACAGTCTTCGAGAGGTAGTAAGGCATACATTACTTGACAGGTTTTCCAGAAGACTGGTTACCAAGAAAAACGTCCCAAAATCCATTTTCCATGGTATAAAAAATCATTTCACAAATATTTCTAAACTCGTTTATAGTGAAAAAACATGATCGATTGACACACTACCAGCAGATGGTATCCTTGAGAAAGCAACAGATAATTTCATTAGAAAAATGTTAGCTCCAATGAACATCTGATTTCTAATCATTTTGTTCAATAATATTTAACCAAAATTACAAGCAATTTATTTGTTTTGCTAAATAATACCATAACAATACATTCAGTATGACCTTTGCTCACCTTCGTTCCAAATTTGCTTTTGTGAAAGCTTTTCTACATTCCACCTCTCTTCATATTCTTACGCTTTGAGGCATAAGCCTCAATGACCGTGTAAGTAATGCGGATCATTTTACTGTTGTCTATTTAACTTTGTTTTGATTTTACTGTACAACTCAGTTTCATGATATTCCTAAATAATCTCCACATGGTGTTCCAAGTCTTACAGTGTTGGAAATTGAATCTGAAGGTAGACCTTTTGTGTGCTTTATATTGTTTCTCCTCCAGCCCACTTATTGAGACAGTATCGGGCTCCACTGGTAAGACTCTAAACAAGCATCGCACTGCTAACACCTCTGACTTTGTTAACTTCAGTGCTCATCACATGACTTGGTTGGCTCATTTTGCTGAGAGTGACAGACCTGGAAAATCTGACTTCCCTCTTACACTGGTTGTTGATTTTCCCATAATATTTTTGTTTTAGACGCAGGATACCCTTTTCTTTCAGATCTTTTTTGACCTCTATTCCTGAGCATTGTATAGTTTCATCTTTACCTCCTTTTGGATTTTCTGACAATGTCGTTGTCATTGTAGAGGTTAAGGCAATTCTTTCAAGACAACAAGCCACATCATTGTTACAAATTTAATTCTACTCAGACTAACTGGGAAGGACTTCAATAATTTCTTGGTGATATTCCTTATGATTCAGTCTTTAGCAAATAAGTTTTTGATGTTGCAACTGAATTCCCAGAGTAGGTTCAGCTTGGTATTGAAACACTTGTACCTGGTATAAGTTACAAAGCCAGACCTCATTCTTCTCAACGGTTTAATGCTCATTGTACTTGTGCAATTGCTCATTGCAATCATTTCTTGATCGCTATCGTTCTCAGTATTATTAACTTCATTGTGTTCATTACCATAATTAACACCATCATCTTTTTCTTCAACAGTGCTGCGTCTTTATTTCTCACTCTTGTAAGTATCATATCTTCACGCAGCTTTTCCGTTCACCGTTTCAGTTGTCATACAGATGGTCTTCTATCTTCTATCCCCATTTTCCATGTCTTCTTCACTACGTTTTAAAAGTCCATCTGAAGTAGGTACCCTTATCACCTCAGGCGGTATTAGTCTTCTCTTTATTTTATCAAGTCAGAAATGTAAATATATAACCCTAATTCGAAAATGTAGGTTTTAAGAGAGATCTTAAGACTTTTTTGGATTTTAGAGCTTAAGAAATATGATAATGTGTTTGCAATATTTTTGCTTTATGACCCCACTATTCCACATGAAAGAAAGGACACACGAAAAATTAGCACAGACGTACTTACATAAAAGTTATTTTAAAGGTCTAAAGCATATACAAGCCTTTGCCACCAAAGACCTCTAACATTACTGAAAGCTAAAAAGAGTTTTTTTTTCAAGATAACAGGTTTTCTGGATCTGTGCAGAGCCAGTTCTACTACGTATCAAGTCGACACTCGGGGTCAGGAATTAGTCTTGCATCTGTAGGTTTTTTGGAACACCCGACGATAGAAAGTCAGCTAGGCACTTGGACTTATTTGATTGATTAGAACTGTCACAAAAGAATTGAAAATAAAAAAAGATGTCAGAAAACCGTTATCAATATTTAGACTATCATAAAGCAAGCTAACTGAATCCTATGGTGATGGCAGTGGCATTAAACGGAGCGACAGAAGAGAATGTCTACAATGCATTGCCTCAATAAAAGAGGGATGATAGTTATGAATATTCGTGTCCTGCAAAACTCTTGTACTCCGAAACCAGCACAATCTAAAGCCTCTGCTAAGGGGAGCGCCAGGTCGGCTGATTGGCAGCCTGGCTCAGTAGGGCAGTTTAGAAGGTGGGGCATTGTTTGCACCGATACACAGCTGTAGGTATCTGTTGTAGTGAAGCCCCACCTCTTGCGGGATGCCATGTATCTTCCAATTTTGGTTCGGAGGCGATTCAGAGTCTTCCATACTATTCAATTCTCTCCACTTCCACTGGCAAGTTCTTCATAAGAACAAAAAGAACAAAAAGAACAAAAAGAACCAAAAAAGATCCATGTCTCTTCTTTGCAAGTACTTCTTTTGAAATACATGCAACATCATTTGTCGCACGTTTTAAAACCAGATACAAGGTAACATCGGAGAGTGTCCAAAAGGTTTTCCGTAAATAACAAATACAATATCCGACGTTTAAACTGGGTTTTGTTCATGGTATGCCTTTTATCTGACTCAAGTTGATAATTGCAATGAATCAAATCAATTTTAGAGTGGAGTTCTTGCCATTTTGCTAGCTGACGTCATACAGCCGCCAAACTTTCGGTTTTGAATCCTGTCTAAATTTCCACATAAAAATGCATCTAGAGTACATAAATTGTACTTTTAACAGTTGATCCTCCAACAACAATCTCATTGGTGCTGATTTGTCCCACTGAAGCCTCTTTCTCCCTTAATAAAAGCCTGGAAATACAAGCAAGAGTTTTATCTTGGAATGGGCGGGCGTAGAAGATTTGATATTTCTTGCACTGGAAACTAACATTTAAAATTTGCTGTTGTTTTGGAAGTCAATTTATTCTTCTGGAAGATTTTTAAAGAAACCAAGAGCTCGATAAGGCACCAAAAAATGGAAGCAAATCTCTGATAAGTTTGTGCATATTTGCCTGTACTCTCTCAAGCCGTTTTGTCTTTGATTTATTCATGTTAAGAAAGAATTTGTAGGATAAGCAGAGGCAGAGGGATTGGAAGGCGAGGGGCGACTCCCCATTACTATTAATTGACTTAATGGATATTGTAATAACTCGACCAATTTTTCTTGAACCTTACTTTTTTAATTCTTGCAAGGTTAGCTGGTTGTATCCTGCTAAGGTCAGACAATCTTTCAGGCAATAATAAATAAAACCTGGCCAATTTCTTTATTTAGCATTTTTTATGAAACTTTGATTATTATTAAAACAACAATTTTGCAGTACATTATAAATAAGAACTGTATCATGCTAATAGTCAAATAAATGGTCAATAAACCCGGGTTGGTTTACACAGCTCATTCTCTATTAGTACTCTATAATGGCTTTAAGATCAACTGTGCAGAACTTCTGTGGTCAAGCTCTGGGTACCATACTTCTGACACTACCCCCAAAATGCTGTATTTCAATGCCATCACTAACTAGATGGTTGGGGTAATTTTAAAAGGGATTAAATTTACTGAAAGTTAATAAAAAATAGACAAACAAAAAAAAAAAAAATCACTTTCATCATAGACATTGAGAATTAGACAATGCAAGGAAAAATGTAACAACTACTTGTTAATCGTATGGGAATTGTATTACTTTAGATATAATCCCTACTCTTCGTTAATCGACTCGTTCGAAAATCCTTTACCCCAAGGCTACTCATATCAGCAATATCTACAACGATTTACTTAAGGCTATGTTCATTTTAGAGTAACTACGGGGAAGAAAAGGTTTCAAATAAGTTGCAACATCTGTAAAAAGGAATTTAATTTGGTTTTACGGAAATAAACACAGGATGAATGTTATCCAGTATTTGCAGCTTTTGCCATGCAGAACTATAAAAGCTTTCGAAAATCCTTTTCTTGTTCCATTTCGAACATCAGCGGCGGCATTAGGATCAAAGTTCTACTCAGCTCAGAATTTGGACATAGGTATGTGTGTTTCGAATTTAGAGGGTATTTAAATGAATAAGAAAGGCGTCATGCCAGGTATTCAAAAACCTCCATGGATAGCGCATCAGAGTGGGAACATGCAAAACATCCAGGATGTGGAAAATCAAAGTTCTGAATATAACATTGATGCATGTGTGCCAGAGCAATCAGTGGGCCCAAAAAATAACTTAGTTTAAGTTCAGTGACGTTTTAATCAATCTGACAAGCAATCCTAAGTGGCTCATCGGCTATTTAAGAAAAATAAAGCATGTTAGACTCCAGTCACCGAGAGCAACTGTGTGCTTTAGGCCAACACACCCCAAAGGAAGGTTTAACTTCAACAATGGCTTCCAAAAAATTCTGAGGGTAGAAGATTCTTGGACAAATGGTACCAACGGACGTCGGTAAATGAAAAATGCATTGAGAGAAAGTAGCTAGAATATAGAAGAGAACTAGACGTTGATTCAACTTTCCTTCCAGGCTGTGTTCTTCACAAACTAGTTAGAGAAAAGAACAAAATTGATCAATGATAGGCGTCAATAAATGTAGGAAAAGATTAGAACAAATAACGATTTACGAAAAAAGAAAATTGTATATATCACCACGAATAATTTCGAAGTGTTTCATGGATAAGAATAAAAAATTGACAAAATTATGGATGTCAATCATAAATCCGAAGTAACAGGTAACCAGAAGATAATTAGGCAAATACACAAATCGTTTATCTTGCAAAGCAAGGCTTACCACTGTGCCGACTTGACAAAAGCAAAACCTTAGAAATAAAGGTAATTGTCATGAGTTCATATACGCCAGGGATTGCTGGGTCGAGTTATATTATAACATTTCCTTGTAAAAGTAAAAATACTCTGTATCTTAGCCATTATTTTGAAGACGAATTTTCTCCTTCGCGACAAACTCCTTTATCATAGTCGAAAACACAGCTCGCGAAATTAAAGAGATTCGGTACTTCTCGATGATAATTGACAAAAATGATATATCTGATATATCATGCAAGGAGAAACTTCACGTATTATTTCGATATGTTTCAAAATCTTGTGAGAGGGAAGAGAGGCTGGATTGTTTGAGAATTGTGGTCACCACCACAGACAAAAATATATTTCAAGTCTCAGCTGACTTGCTATCTGAAAAGGAATTTCAATGCAAATGATCCGTGGCCAGGGGTAAGATTGAGGGATGAATGGCAAAGTAAAGGACCTAACATCTCGTATTTTAATCATAAATCTAAAAGCACTGTACGTGCATTGTTCTAAATTTGTGTGTTTTTACCATTGCATTCTCCACCCTGATAGTCGAACATTATTTCGCTGCAATTGATGAGCTAAGCAAATTGATAGAGAAGCTAATGTTTTAAACAAAAGGGTTAGAAGACCTACAAAAGAGTCATGTTGTCGCTGTTAAGCTGTTTGGCAGGACGTACTATAATAGTTTGGTCAATACTAATTTGAATCTTTCGAAAGTTGGTGAATTCTTTGAAAAGTATACGAAGGAAAAAAAGGCATTATTATTTTGTTGGATTTACCCCTTCGGCTGGAAAATGAAGAAGACCCTAGCAAGATTCAACTAGTGACAAAAATAGTCGGTTTTAGAGGACAACAAGAACTGCATTTTTTACGGTGCCTATAAAACGATGCAGCTCCAGAGATTGAAGATTGATGCTGATGATGCCGTACTACACAAAATCCCTAAAACTTGCAATAAAAATGTAACTTTTAGAATTCAGGAGACAAAAAATTAAATTGTTCACTTTTGCTAAAAAGTCATTATCCAAACACTTGGTGAAGACGCAAGAAATACAAAGTTCTTGGGGACGTATGATGAAAAATAATATTTGTAATCATTTCAGGAATTTTATGATCTTATTGGCTTGTCTAAGGCTACAGGCATTAACACTACAATTTTAAACATAATAATGCAAACTGATGCGGATTTTAATCTTACAATCTGTGAGATGCGTATGTTGAGATACTGTTTTGGAATTAGGCTAGAAGAATACTGAAAAAATGAAGACATTATACAACAAGTTGCTCTAATGCTGATTCAAGATGAAGTGAAAAGGACAAGAATTGGAAATTGAGGTTGTGTTTGTAGTCGGAAAGAAGCAGATGACATCAGAAGAGTATATGAGAGGTGGATTGAAGTCTCAAGAAGGAGAGGAAGGCCGAAAGAAATGTTAAGTGACAACATTAACAGTGACCTATGTTTGCTTTGTTTGTAGCGGCAGGAGACCGCTAACCCCGCATGATGAAGAAATCTGGTACAACAGAGAATCAGGCAAAACCACGCTACCTGTAGTACAGGCAAAAGGCGGTGAAACGTGAGCAAGGTGAGTTTATGTATAAAAGTTAAAATTATATTTCAATATTTCCGATAAAAAAGTACATAACTCTGAGTTTCTTGCTCACGCATTCATCAGATGTACACATAAAAAACTGCTAAAAATCATGCACTTGTTTTAAGTTGAGAAAGTCATTAAAAGTCATTAAAATTCTCAGTGTGCTGGTGTGGCGGATTTGTAGTTCCTTAAAAGGTGTTTGTTGACGTGTCCACATGTAGAGATCAGTTCAGATCTTTCGTTTAATAGTTTCAATTTGGATGTAATTATGTGACATTTCTCCGACAGACAGAGGTTGCACGTCTTGCTGTGATTAACATACGGGTGGGCGTGGTCCATCACTTTCCAATTCAAAATTGATGTTATGTTCTTGTTTCGTAAATTCCAGACATATTTCGAAAGTTGAAAAGCAAATTTGACGAGGCCAAAGGACAAGTGCACAAGACTGTCAAGTTCTAACAGTATTTACTTGTGAGATTTTGAATAAAGTAAAGATTCAGTTACTGCGGCATCACCGGAAGGACAACCATGTTTAGTCCTGGGAGAGCACAAAATTTTTGAAATTTAAACCCTCTAGGTTGTTGGAAAATGATATCTTTTTTAAGTAATTTTTTTAAAAAAAAAAAATACAATATCACTTTCAAGATTAAAAACATCTTATCTAAAGGCATATAAATGTAAGTTTTTCAACTGTCAGTGATAATAGTAGACAAATAATCTAATTTAACCCTGATCATGTGACGTGCTACTAAGAACTCAATTCGTAATTTTCTATTTCAGATGTAGCAAGAGTAGATCAAACCCTCTGTTGTTTTCAAAAAAAACTTCTTATTTGAAAAAGATGAAACGATATGACATCAATTTTATATTCGTCTCTTTCCTTATACTCCTGGATGACTGCGTCAGTGAAGGCTTCAGACGGCAGTTGAGAGATGTTGAGTGACTTGAAACTAACAAATTCTTCGAGCAGCCAATCAACTTAAATATCATCGTACTGAAGAATCCCACTGAAGCGAGGGACAAAATGGTCCACTTTATATCACTTAGCCTCTTTCCTGTTTAAAAAGTCAATTCAGACCGCATGCTGTTAGAAAGAGGAATTCATATCCATGTTTGTAAAAATGTTTGAGGTTTTTGTAAAAGAAGGCAAGGACAGCCTTTGAAGCTGAATGACATTGCTTCCTATCAATATCTCCATGGGATTTAATTTGTCTTGTTAAAAAAAAACATTAAGCGGGAGACAACTTTTTCCTTTATCAACAATTTTCTCTGTCATTATACTTTCGTTTTGAAAAGATTCTGGTTGGAAAAAATGGGCAGTAATTTTTCTGGTCAGCAATTTTTCACCATAGCAACATGTAAACATAAGTTGAAATATCACAGCACAAAAAATGGTGTACCAAGATGATCAGACTTTTCTACGTCCACATACTCTCTGTAGTCTGCTTTGGTAAAGCAAAACCATTCTACATCCACTTTGACCTATAATCCGTGTTGCCTTAATTCCTTATTGGCACTGTTAGGTCTAATACATTAGTATGCAAACTGAATATGGAGAATTTAGGGACGTCTCACCAGGCCAAAATCAACAATAAAAACACTAGATTGAGGTTTGAAATATGCTCAAAATTAACAATAAAGACACTAAAACGATTATTTGATGTCACTCTGATGTCTTTATTATCAATTTTGAATTTTACTAATATTTAAATCTTTCACAGGTACTTTTCAAGGATTTTTCTCAAATAATAAGACGTTTCAGAACTTTAGGAAAATGTATTTTAATAGAACATACCTAAGTGGCTTCTTCGCCTTGTACTTTGCCGAGAATTTCTTATCTATACAGTTGGATTGTAAAAACATCCTATAGTATTCCAATGATAGTTTTTGCTCCTCTATGTTATTTTTTTACTAAGATTCTCAACAGTTTTTTCTCGCTCAAATGTGGACCGACCCTGATCTGCAGGGCCTCCCCCCCTTGTTCAAAAAGGGGAGATCCTGGGTACAAGGTTAACATGAGCCCTAATTCCATGAACCTCTCCTGCCCTAAAAATTACCACGTTGCTCGACTGTTTTGGAGTCTGTAAATATTTTAGAAAAAAAGCGGCGAAGGAATACACTGAAAAGCGACATAATATGATGCGTGATGAAGTATGTTTGTAACACTTCTGGTCGGATGTTTTTTTTTCAAAAGAATCAGCTTCTTCGTTATTCCTCGAAAAAGCTTCCCATTTGCCTGGTCAGGCCACAAAAATCACTGTTTTCATGTGCAGCCTCGCTAGCACGCTCTTGCCTCGCATTCATCAAAAGAACAATGTAACTGGCCAAGTTAAATAAGAATTGAGAGGAGAAATGCACGTTGTATTCGTTTTGATTTGCAAACTTAACAAATGATTCACGAAACTGTTGAAAAAGGAAGACCTGCAAGAATTACAGAAGAAATCTTGTACTTTTTGAAGATACCGCAAGAAAATAAGTTACATCGTGAGGCGGTACTGAAGTCCGTGACCCCCTCGGCCTAACAGTGAGGCTTGACATTTTTTACTTCCCTGGTTTAGTCATCTTTATGCTTCTTCTTCTTCTTCCTCCCGATTGCTGAAACAGCAGCTCGGGTGGCTCTGACGAATGCAACTACACGCCTTTTATTCATAGTATTCAATCTAGTAAACAATTAAGAATAGATCTTTAAAGTAGGTACGATTGCCTGTGTGGAAGTGGTAGGCCTACTGTTCAGTGTGCCAACCCATAGAATTGAACAGGAACGAACAAAGCAAAAGATGTCGTGGAATTCAACTGACACAAATTTGGTTGATAATTTTGAGGGCAAACTCCAGGTACGTAAACAATTTACTTATTAAAATTTTAGATGGTACACTGCGATGAATGGAAACCTTTCCAATTAAAAGGAAGCAGTTCGTTGATTCATTTTATCGATCAAGCTGTGACTTCTGGGCCTGTCACTGTCACCGTTTTCGAAGGAACAAGTGATAAAGGTCAGGAAGTCTTTCTTCCTGTAAGTTATTGTATGACATTGGTTTATGTGTTAGAAATTTCTTCAAATATAAGTGTTCCTGACCACGAAATACAAAGGAAATTGTATTGATTTAGATTTAGAAGCACTACCTTGTTGGCAGCAAAGGAAGGGAGAGGAGAGTTTTGGTCAAACTGGTATCGCAATACCCGTCAGACATCCATTTATTGGTTGCTGACTAGCATTGTCAACATTGCAGGGTTGATTACAGGAGGCAACGTCAATATTGCTACCATTATTATTAATGTTTTGATATTATGTCCTTACCGTATGACTTGATATTTTCGTGTTCCCCTGCAAAAGCACACTGCAACGTTATTGATTCATTCATGTTTAGCAGAAAGAGAAAGACTCCCTCCTTCATGTTAACTGGATTTACTTTGTCGATTTCTTTTCACTGTGCCTTAATAACGTGGTGACACGGCTCAAAGAGACTCACACTCACCGAAGAAGTTCACACTCGTTGCACAGAGAAAAGCATTCTGTTGACGGAATCAGCATAAAACAATCAAGAAGAAGAGAAGTTAACTTTGTTTTAATATAGAGCAGAAGATTGTCGTGGACAATTGAGCTATTTTACTTCGTGTTACACCAAAATGGCAACACTTCGTACTCCAAAGCAATGGAACCTTCAAAGAAATGAAACTATAAAACTGAACTATAAAACTATAAAACTGAAACTATAGCTTCGAGAGCTGGAAACAGAACTTATTCTACTCCCTTGCATTTGACCCTGGCTTCGCACCGTTTTTGATTACTGGTACATCATGGGCCAAAAAGACATAAGCCACACCCCTCCAGGGTCTTGTTGACAACCCAGAAGGAACCCCAAATTGTCGCACTGTGGCTCCAAAAGTCGCTTAGCTGGACCTGATGTTAGGAGAAATAGCAAACTACTGTCCCATTATCTCACGTAGTACCATCACTATATATGGCAAGCCATCAGAGCCTATTATGGATTTCAATTTGACTATAGCCCACTTTATTGACTTTATGAACATCCATCTTAAAACAGATGAGTGCCCGGAGGATCTTTATCAATGTATTGTGGTATTTGTTGAAGATAGCTTTTTGCTCACCACCTCAGGCTTTCTATATCATGGAGAAGTTCTGTTTGAATATGAAGAGCTCACACCTACATTAGAAAATCTTGTTGTCTTACTCAGGTACTTCCATAAAGCCTGAGATTTTGCAAGCCATGGACATGCCGTTAGATACCCTCCAGTCAACTGAAGAGGTAAAATTCATGCAATTCAGAGCTATCCAGTCATGACATTCATTCAGACATAATCCCCTGCCTAAACCTCAACAGCAAACCACTCCTCTAATATTCCCATTATGTCAACCTACTGGTAGAGTACCATCACATTACCTTGGCAAGTGGGAATTTTTACTTGATTCCGATTGCAAGTTTTTGGCCATTGCTCATGCAATTTCTACTCTTGACCTAAGTGACCCAAACCCTGACTCAGATGATGACACTAATAGTGAGTTACCACATCAAGGTTCCCATCACATCCTATATGCAAAGAGTGGAGATTAACAAGCCACCTACAATAAACATGTATCACAACCACCACACTATTACTTTGACTTAAGATTTAGGTGCTGAAACCAACATGATCAGAGAATTGTCAGCAAAAAGGATTGGTATCCACATAGGTGACAGCTCTCAGACAGCCATTCAAGCTGATAGGAAAACTTAATTGGCAGTGAATGGTGAAATCAAACTCCGGCTGACTTTTGGCAGTTTATCATTTCTAGTAGAGGCCCTTGTGGTAGAAGACATCAACTCTGAAGTTTGTGCAGGTGTTCCATTCACCATTGCAAATGATGTATCCCTTCACCCTGCCAAATTAGAGATTGTTTTTAGTTATAGCAGTACATACATATATCAATCTACCAACTGTACAAAGAAATCTTATTCCACCTGCAATGTCAGCACACACCTATTGAGAGCCCCAGGTGCAACAATTTGGCCTGGTGAATACATTGAGCTTGGTGTACCACTGGAATTTGCTGAATCAGACATTGTATTAGGGCCCACAGTGCATCTCACATTTGCTTGTACCAGGAGCTTTTGGGAAAACAGTGAAAAGATTGCTTTACTAAGGTTTTCTGTTATTTCACTGCTTTTAAAAAAGTTGTTTAGGGTTTTTGCTTTTTCACAATATCATTCATTCTTAAAATGATTTTATCATCTAACCTTTAATACCATCTATACTATATGGCCCTACTTGCTTCTTCCACATTTGCTAGTGGAAATCTGCATCTCAGTTTATTTGGATATCCTGAGTACCTGTAGGGTTAATGAAAAACCAAAGTCTAAGAATACCTCTAATTATCACACTTTTGATGTCTTGGACTAACCATAATCTAGATTCAAGTACCTAATCTAAACCAAGAAGCTAAAGAGAAACCTAAAACCTAAATCCGAACCTTAATTGAGTCTGCCATTCAAAATTGACCAATAATAATGAGATAGTAAAGTATTAGAAAACACCCATTGCTTTGCAGAGGAGATGTAATATGATTGTGACATTTATCCCCTGCTCTGAGGATAAAAATGGGTAGTTGCTAGGGTATGTTACAGCTGTTGTTCAATATAATTGTGTGTGTTAATTTACAATATAGATCACTGCAGTTGAAACCCAAAACCTGAGAAAATATCATTTGGTGTTTTATTGATATAGGATGCCAACTGAGGATAATAATAGGCTGTATGTACATAATATGCAATTTAGATATATGTGTTGTAAACTAACAATTGGACTTTTGAATAGTGTGACAGATGGTGTCAAGCTGAAAATGCATTAAGTAGAAACAGCATTGTTGTGTGGATGTAAGTCATCCACTCTAAAAGAGCCAGATATCAACGAACAGCAACATACAACTAGCATTGTTGTGTCTATAATTGGTTAATATTAATGGATTTACTGACAACCAATTGCTATGACTGACCATAACACACCTAAGCTAACTTTATGTGTTATTTAGGCCATTGGGCTGGTTACTTCACAGTGGAACAAAACGCCATTGGGGTGGTTACTTCACAATGGAACAAAGGACCATTGGACCAGTTACATTCTTCTAGTACCCCTATAATTAGATACAAAACCAGTTAAAGAAATAAATTTCCAAAAACAAGGCAGAGCTTAAGAGGATCAAAGGTTTAAAGATAATTGTAAACAGAATGTATAATGACATAAATCATGTAGGGATTCAAGGTGGTGCAATGGACAGAAATAGATGGAAGTAGATACTTAAATGGTTAACCCTGTAGCATTGGGATTAAGGTTCTAGAAAATAGTAGTGGAGGTAGTAGTAATAGTAGATGTTGTGGACATAATGAAAGCAGTAGTAAAAGATGGTAAAGAACATTTAATGAAACTTATATAGGTGATAAAAGAAGGTCTCATTAAAAGTAGAGCTACTCTCCTGAGTAAGGCTATTTGGGTTACTCCTGGGTTTTCCAGAATTTGATGAATTTGAGGAGTAAAAAATCTTATTACAGACTTGCAACATTACTTTTTTTAGCAAAAGTTGTTGTTTTTCTGGTGTAATCCAATCTTGAAAACCCTATACAAGGACTAAATAAGGTAACATTTAAAGAAGGACTTAAGAAAAAACTGACATGCATGGAAAATTAAAGCACAATACAATTTTAACACAAATATGTATAATAGTCCACAGTAGGCTTAACATCTTCAAACTCACTTCATTTGGTGCAATTCCTAAACCCAACTTTTAAATTCATAAGTTTACTCATCAAAATCTGTAAGCACTTGAGCTGTTCATTTGGTTTTAAATTCAGCTTTAATTATAACAAGCTTAATAGTTAAATTTAATGTTTAAATGTGAAGGTTAATGTTTACAGAATATTTGTATTGTATCCTATAACAGTTTTCACAAAATAGGATTTTTGCATGAATAATAATCATACTGTCATTTTGGAATAATTTTAATTGTGCCAGCTGTTACCCTAATGAGTTAATATTAAAGTGAACATTGGTAAAAAGCTAGAAAAATGGTTCTGCTGTATTAGTGAAGTGTAAAAACCTTGGGCTTTTACAAAGCTGACTATTTTTCAGCAAGGCACACATAGTCATTATGTGTCATTTAAACAAACATCATTTAAATTGGGGTTTACTCACTCATTTATAAACATACACACATACACACAAATGTATCAATATAAATATGTCTGTAAAAGCAAATATTAATTGAGAAATAGAATAATATTGCAATATAGCAGACTCTCTTTTTCTATTGTTTTAAACTCTGTTAAGTATTAGTTAACTCAAACAATTTATTTAAACAATGCAATTTGCTAAGACAAGAGAAGAGACAGAGATAAGAGAAAATGAACTAAAAATGATCTCTGTTGACACTGTAATGAAGATACAATCCCAGTTGAGATTGGTCATGCATTGACTACTAACCCATTCATTATGAAGGATAGCAGTTTTCATGCCAGTACACATTGAATTGTGAACTACAACCATGGGATGATGGAATGGGTACTGCAGTAACTGAGAAAAAGAGGCACACGTTTCATTTCATTTAAAAAGATCACAACACGAAAATCTCATGTTTCAGATTTGAATGAAGTTCACTACAGATATGCATCATAAAAAGTTCTGCATTTTTCCAAAATTTCATATTTCTATTGCTTATAACTGTTTAATCTATATAAATGCATGTATCAGGTTTCATTTTAATGGTAATAAAAAGCTCTGGTTAGAACTACAACATTTAATGGTGTTTCTAGTACAAAAATGTTTGTAGAGTGTAAAGATTAACCTTCCTTCCAATCACCCCTGAGAGACAAACCCTCAGATTCCCTAAAGAATCTCATATCCTCTTGGTACAGGAAGAAGTTATCATGCTATATCAGATTATGCATGCACCTTCATCTTTGCCTTTGTCTGTTTATGGGACTCTGTATAATAAATATTGGAACCTTGTACTCCTCTCATGGAAAACTAATGTTTAGTATGATGAAGTGTTTTTTGTGCATCATGCAGTTTCAAATGATGGGATCTGAGACTTGAGGATGAAAACTGCTATTTTTGTGTGATACTTTCACATGAGAAATAAGGAAGTGCGAAAACTCTGTCAGTTTTGAAAGAATGACAAAAAGAAATGTAGTGAGAAAACTGGATTAAAGATGACTGGGAATCAAATTATTTATGCCAATAAGTATGTGATGCTAAGAAATTAATGCATACATTTTAGTAATAATTGAGCATAGAATTTCAGTAGGATGGAAAAGCCCTTCTTCTTGTTAACCCAGCTATTAGTAGTCTAATTGTTGCCACACCTGAAACAGTTATTTATGCAGTCAATAAGGTTATAAACTGTAGGGTGCAGGCTATGTTATAGTTGTTGTAGAAGTGCAGTAAACATCAGATCATGCTGGAAATACTGTGCCATTTCTTCACCAACCATTTGACAACTTTTGCTCACATGAACTCACTGTGAATGCAAAAACGTTCTTATTGTTGTTAATTTGTTTATTCACATACATAAAAGATATTTTTTGGACTGGGTACACATGGAGGGAGCAGTCAGCAACAGGCTGATAAAGGACCCACCCTACCACATCTCATGGCTTACATAGATAATGTCTTAATGTCTTTTGTACCACCTGTAACTTTACATGAATTCCAATCTTTTCCAGGAAACGTCTGAAGCAGTATGATAAAGATCCCTGTGAGCCAATCACAACAGGGGTTACTGTAACTTTATTTCATAACCTTTCAATTTATTTCTTTAATTGTTCATGCTTCTCCATCTTTTCTTGTTCTGTGAACTTAATCCTACAATAATGATAACATGTGTTGTTAAGATATGTCTTTCCTTCTCAGAAAGGATATTTTTGAGAATTGTTATTGTAGGCAATCAAATGGATCAATCCTAAATACTGTTTGGTCAGCTGGTATTGTTTTCAGAGGAACTTGTTCATTGAAATATTTATATATACATTGTAATGTTTTTGCTTTGAGCAGAAGTCGACTTATTGCAAAACTATTCCTCTATTTGTTCTTTATTGTTTTACTTTCTTTCTCTTTTTACTTTTGTTTCATGAGTTACAGTCTATCATCATTTATCTGAAAACAATGATAATTAGTATGAAAACAATACCAATTCTTCAAGATATTTTATTCCTTAAAATGCATTTGCTAAACCTAGGGCTAACATTTTCCTCCAGGCTGTTTAGAAAGGCTCTAGAATGGGTTACATGATCTAATGCATAAACTGGTCATTTGTAACTTGAGCTACTAAACTTCCTTGTAATTTTATCTGGCAGGTAATACGTTGTGATATTAATTTACTACTAAATGGAGTGCCTTATATTCAATAGTGATAATGTCGTAACATTATTTATGATACCATAAACCATATCATTTTTTTGTCCATATTTGTACATAGTGGCTTGCTGTTAGATAAGTGCAGATTTTTGTTTGACTTCAAAGCGAACAGTCTGTTTAACTTACACCAACTCTGTCAGTGTTCACGGAAGGATTAAATAGAAACACACTTGTATAAAGCTGTCACAGACGTCTGAGACAGGTCACTGCTAGGTTTAGTATTTCACTGATCCAGATAAAGTCAAATTTCGTCATAAATGTAATTTCCCTCTTTACATTTTTTCTGTCATAGGCATGCATCAATATTTTATTGGCTTCAGATGTAAGTACAGCAAATAGAAGAGGTAAGTTGTAATTCAGCTAGTTAACTAGCATAACTTTAGCTTAAACAAGTGAAAGTACTAAGCGTTCCCTGTGAAGTTGAGCATTCTGTGGCTTAACGCACACTGCCCCAGGTCGTTGGGATAATAACTACATACAAGAAAGCCTTTGGTAGATTACGAAAGGCTGATATCAAGAGTAAGTAGCATATATATATCGAACTTAATTGTGACTTGTAGATTATGGAGGTATAAACTGCTAACGTAAAGAAAGATTAGGTTAATAAAAAAAGACTTGTATCTTAAATTTTGCCATATTATCGAATCTGTTGGCTTTTGATTGTAGTGCTAAGTTTTAGTACCTCTAAATATTAAGGACTCCCTCTCGTAACAGCAGGGTTTTCCAGTCGCCGCACTGATCTAAACTCAACATTTCCACATATCTTCAAGAAATAATGTAAGCACCATGACAGGTAAAATCCAGACATCGGTTTTCATTGGCCAATTTAACTATTTACGGGAATTAAAGTCAACGTTATAAGATGGGTCATTTGAAGCCTGCACTGTGGGTTTCTGAATTATGGGTACTGTACTGTACTAAAAAAAAGGAAATAGGAAAAGGCATTCAGCGTTTTCTCCTAATGGATCAATAGTCTGTAGTTATTAAATGTATAATAACCATGAAAGTGTAATTTTATAAAATAGTTGGGTTTCCCAGGACTAGACAATCCCCAAAAGCGACCATGGAAGAATTAATTCTGGAAAGAGATTGGCGAACATGTGGAATGCTTCTTGTGAAAATTTTTGACATGGATTATGTAATGAGCTTGGGTAATTACTTCTTAACTAGCTTGTAGATAAGAAACTTGTTGCTATAGAACGGTAAAAAATATGTGTGGACTGACCTGGTTTCGAACCAGTGACTATGGCTTTATGACCACATGCACGACCACCCTAGCTATCGGCGAATCGTTGTTAAGGAGACAATTTTGCTAACGCATCTTCATTATTTTTATTTTCACATACTTGTTGTTAGCACCTGCTTCCATCATCGAAATAAACAACGGTAAAGATGGTGTACGTTAAATAGCATAAAAAGAGTTGAAGAGAGAGAGAGAGAGCCCTTACTTCTTCTTTCATTGCCTTAGCTATCAGCGGCCTCTTTGACGAATTCTTTCCATTTTGATAGATTGTATGTTGCCTGTATTAATGCATTAGGATTTTCTGTTAGTTGCTGCAGATATTTCCTTCTTTGCCTTCCTCTTGCTCTTTTACCCCAGTTTTATCGGTTAAAGACAGGTGTTCGAGTTTTCTTTTTCGCATCAGATGCCCCAGGAATCTAGCCTGTCTTCCTCTGATGTTCTTCAAGAGATTTGTTTCCTGCTTAACCTGTCGCAGGACTGCTTCGTTTGTTGTTTTTGTGGTCCATGATATTCGCTGCGTTCTTCTGAATGCCCACATTTCAAACGCATTGATCTTTTTTGCCATTGTTGCACTTATTGTCCATGCTTCACAGTTGTAGGTGAATACTGGGTAGACGTAACATTTCAGTACTCTGAAGCGGGTTTCGAAGCTAATATTCTTGTTGGTCAGAATTGTCCTTAGTTTGTGAAATGTCGCTTCAACTTGCCCTTACTAGCGGTCATAATCATTCAGAGCATCAGATGATTGGACCCAAATCAGAGAAAAAGCAAGTAACAAAAACGCTTATAGAGGGAAGGATGAAGTCCAGAAAGAACAATTAAATGAACATTATACTGCTACAATATTTGAAAATCAAATAAAATTAAAAATTGTTGGAAAAGAAAACACTTGGAAGGGTAATGGATACATTGATAGCTGTATAGATAGAAATTTCTTTCAAAGTTATATGCTGTTAAACCAGGGATTGAATCATTATTGCAATAAAGAATAAAGAATTTTTGGAATTAATTGGACCAAGACACAAAACAAAGGAAGACTGATAACTTCACAGCTTTAGCCACAGAGGACTGTGCACAAAACGTAAAAAGAGCATGCCCAAAAGCTAAACGTAAGCTGTTAGTCAACACAAGCGCAGGTGGACAGAAAGTATTAGAACAGAAACATCAGGACTCTTTACGGATTAATAAGAAAACTCTGGCAAAAAATACATACAACATGGTTTTGGCACTTAAGAAAAAGATGGAGAAGTGATATACTGTAGAAAAAATGGTAAAGAGATGGTACGAGTAAAGCAGAAAATTGATTTTGAAATGTCATTAAAAAAACCTCCTGTGTAACAGAGCCACCGGTTAAACACAGATCACTGCATTAAAAGAAGACATCAGAGTTTCAATAATGAAAATGAAAAATAATAAATCTCCTGGAATAGATGAATTAATAGTTGAAACAGTGAAAGCCGAAGAAATGATCACAGAAGTTATGATAAAGAGATCACAGACCAGATGGCAAAATATTAAATGGCCAATGAAGTGGGTGCAGCTGGCAACGATAAAACTGTCCAAAGTACCAAAAACACAGGAGTCGAAAACGATGGTGTTACAAGTTCATTGTACTTGAAACAAAAATTCAATTGATTCAGAGACAGAGACTTAGCTATTCTCATTTGTTTCAGTTCGTAAAAGAATAGTTTTGGTTTGTAATTGTTAAAGGAACAGTTGATGCCATACTGACCGCGGAGAACATTACTGAAAAAAGTCTCAAAAGGTAAATTAGTCAAAGATGGTTAATATTTCTGGACTATTTTAAAGTTTTAGACACCATCAACCACTACAGGCTTTGAAAAACACTGAATAAATTAGAATTAACCTCTCACCTAACATGGTTGGTAACAATTTATTTAAAAGAGCACACAGGATTATAGGGGTATACGACACGGACAGATAATAGTTCCTTCGAACATGGAGTACAAAAGGGCTATACCTTATCGCCTTTACTTTTCAATATGTCTGGTCAACCAACAACGGTAAGTTTAAGGAAGAGTTAACAGGCGTCCCTGGTACTTTAGGGATGACAGAAAAATATGAAATTTACGTTAGATAGATGACAGAGCTTTGATAGGAAAAGCGAAGGCAGAGCTTTAAATACAAGCCAGGAAACTAAATTTGGACGAAAGACCAACCCAACAACTCATGTTATGGCACTGACTGGTCAAGATTTAGTATATTTTGCGATAAAAAAGTTATTTCTGTTAGTAATTTTTAATACTGGGTCTGCTTAGTAAGTATGAAATCGTCCAGAACAGAAGATATAAAAATACTATTAGGTCTGGCGAAGAATGTTACTTTTGTTTAACCTTTAACACTTAAAAAACAACTAGTAAAAGTTTGGTATGGAATATAGCCCGATATAATTAGGAATGCTGGAACATCAAAGAGGCTAGATGAATAAAGGTAACTCGCTTTTAAACTCTGGGTTAAAGTCCGGAAGCCATGTATTGAGAGCTAGTTGTCTCAAAATTAAATCTCACAACTGGGTAAGAGAGATTAATATTCGTAAATCACAAAATATATATACATATATCAATTAGAATGAGAAAAAGTTCAAAATATAGTCACTTGAAAAAAAGGCCTGAAAGGTTAGTACTGGTATCCATTGAAGGAGATGCAGAAGAAAAGAAACGACTTGGAAGAAGATGTGCTTTTTGGATAGACGACGCATGCTAGTGAAACGATGGTGGTCTACAAATCGAAAGGGAGAATTCAATACATAGAAGAACGCCGACGGGTCATTAAGCACTGTAGCAAGGAAAGGAGATTAAGCTTTTGTGTGAAAAAACAGTACCATAACGCATTCACGGAATCTGGGCCTTTGGAATATAAACTATAATCTATTATAAACTTTGGTTAATGGGAGTTAAGGTTTTGGGCACTTGTTACTGAACAGCATGGGCCATAATTTTTCAATAATTTGGGATAACTTTCTTTTACAGTACAAGATGTTTCCCAATTTGCAAAGTATTTCGACTCACTCAGGGTCTTTTAGAATAATTTTTTCCTGGAAGAACTCTTTTTCTTTCTTTACAAGGGCTGAAAGAGTAATCAATACTGGAAAAGGATTACAATTATTCCTTTTATTTAGGGCGTAAAAATGTAATTCCATAGCTGTGTTTTCCATTTTATTTGTTCAAAAGGAATTAAAAATCGCTGGTCATGTTATTCAAGAAAGTGTGAAATTGTCTAATTCACACGAATGAGACATCGCCATAACAGTTTAATTGCTAATAATCTAGAAAATTCTGAACTTTATATACTGAGAGGAACCCATAGATGTAAGAGCTTTATCATGTCATGAGTCGTAAGCTTTTTCCGAGCTACGTTTCAAGGGGTACTTCTCCCATAAACAGCCTGACGATGGGAGAAATATCTCTCGAAACGTAGCTTAATTGCTATTCACATTAGCAGTGGATACTAGAGGTACTGATGATGTGTCATCTTTTCCTGCGGGTACTTGAAAAGTCACTAAATATTGAATTCTCAGCACATACATTTGTTCAATATGCAAAATTTGGAAAATTTTGCATATAGTTAATTAGGTTCTGTGCCTTTGTTCTTTTCCTTAAAGTTAGTCATAGGATGCTTTGACGTCCAGATGTACTTCTTTCTTTCCTCTCCGACTTCCGGTTCTCTGTGTTTGTTGCTTTACTTTTTGGTCTCTAAAAATATTGTGTATTGACCAAGATTAAGCTCAACCATCTTTTCAGACATTTCTGTGTATGTGTTAAATTGACAGTTCATATACAGGGAACAAGGTTAAAAAATTGTGCTGTAAACACCTTTTTAGTCCACTGCCTCTTAAGGCAAGCAACTGTATGGTCAATTTAGAGAAGTGTCATAAAGTTTGCTTTGAAGCGTGTTCCTTATTGCCCTACCACATTTTTTGAGCCGTATTGCCACTGATGCAAGCTCTAAAGTAGAACTTTACGCCACAGTGTTCGAGATTAGGCCTCAAAAAACAAGGTTTTTTTAACTTTAACATTATTTTTTTGTTGAAATAGATAAGATTTTATGGGTAAATCTCATCACTTTTTGCTTTTTGTTGTTGTTGTTCTGTAAGCTGCTGGAGCCAGATTGGAAGACCACCCCGGTGAGCTCTACATACCAGCAAGGACAACACTGAAAAGCATCAGCAACCCACAGGCAAGGCAGATTGGTTCGGAAAGAAACCAGAAAAGTAACCCTTCACTTACCACCGGGTGAGGCACAACTTCTAAAAAGATTCTCCAAATCGACCAGGAACCAGATTCAAAATCACATAAACGACGAGATCGATTTCTTCCATGGTACGAAGAATAGTTGAAAGCATAGGATATTCGTTACTAACCAGTCAGGAAACCCTGGCTAATCAGCATCCAGGCGTCACCACGTGGAGGTTCCTTCTTGGACACCCTTATGCATTTTACTTTTTGGAAGTAGTTCAGCCCCTTTCTCTCCCGTTTTTAGTACAGCATACATGGCTGGAGTATTTCTATAAGTTATAACTTAGTAATAATAGAAAAATTAGTAACTTTTTTCTTAATCGTTAGGTAATTTTGAAACTAGAGCCATTCAGGTAATTTAGGTTCAATTTTGGTTTCCTATTGTATAGAATTTTTGATATCTCTGTTTTTAATTGCCGGTTGTTGTGACTTATTGATTAAATAGGGGATGTACTCAGCATTCAGAAAGCAACCAAAGACCTTATGGGAGCATCACAACAGCTACAGCAATTTTTTATAAGGGCCCAGATTGCACACCATTTAAGTAATACGGATCCAAGTAGCCGATTGGTAAGTGGAATATATAAAATAATGAAATAAAATGAAATAAAATTATAACGCCCAGTCAATAGAAAATGTCGCAAAGAAAAGAACACACACAATATTGCGTAGATGTTTAGATGACGAGTGTTCTTTCTTCTCGGACTACTTTAATTACCTTTCACATAATTATTCAAAGAGGAATAATAAAAAACTGCTACGATTTCCAAAAGTGAAACTTAAATCGACAAAAATATCAGTGTTTTTTACAATGGCGCAAAGGAATACAACTCTCTTCCAAACGGAGTTAGAGACGAAGAAAATTTGCCACTTTTTTTTTAAGTTTACAGAATTTTATGACATGATTATATTTTACCTGTTTTAAGCATTGCCTATATTAATCGTCGAACGTTAATTACATTATGTCGTTTTTGTTTGTTTGTTCAGCTTTGTTTTACGCGCCATCGTGCAATTTACGCACAACATCAGCATATAAGAATAATACACGTGTGTCAGCATAATAATATAGCTACACATTATTGGTTTCTTTTATGATTACATTGTTTACAAAAAAATGGTAATTTTTAAATCTTTTTGAAAAATGTAAGAACAGAAGTAGTTTTTTGAAAAGATGATGTTTGCTTTACAAAAATGGGTGTTTATGAAATCCTCCCGTTTATTGCAGCTCATCCCTTAATTTATTTCAGACATTTTTAACCCCCTTCGTGTATGACAGCCCTCAGTTATTTAATTTCAGACATTTTCCAACTCCCTCACTTGTTGGCTCCCTATTCTTCTATTCCGGACTCCAGGATGAGAATGTTGTAGCCATCAAGTGAGTTGTTATAAACGACGGGTTTTGACCCCTGAATTTATTCCAAATTAATACAATAGATTTTGATCAGTAGGCAAGCTTATTTTTGCCTCAACTTTCTCAATATAGGTATTCATGACATAGAGTTTTATGAGATACTTCAGCAATTTTAAGTGACACTGTTTCGTTACTCCAATGACTTTGCATGAAATGGAAAACCCCTTCGAAAATAACCCAGTTGGAAGAGATCTCGCAGTCTTTGCCTTATAAATCAACTGAAGAGGTACCGTTATACCGCTAAGGGTTCTAAAAGAGTCGTAGTGATTCACCTCATCGTTTCCACCTGTCCTCGGGATGTATTTTATTCCTTTAGCAGCCATGGTAACATTTTCTGTTGGGACAAATTTCTAAGAGGTCAGATGGACACTGATGATCATTTCATCAGGAATATAATGCCAATTTACAGCTTGAACAATACCTTGTAGGAAGAAATGGCGAATTTCCTCGCAGATTAAAGCCGTAAGCTTTGGTGTTAAAGTGAGTATCTCACCTAGCCATATTCATAAGTCTGTATAGGTAGTCACCCCCCACGTGTGACATTGAAATGAAGACACAAACCTATATTGTCAAATATTATTTAATCAAACCCATATTAATAAGCCATATATAACATGACAATTGGTATTTGCGCCTGCTTCACGTTAGGACAGTTAAAGTTGTGGCGTTCAGTTCGGTGATGAGTGGTAGTGATCACCCACGAATTTTCCCTATCATTTTCCCTATTGCAATTTCTGAGGAGTCAATAGAAATGGATTGGCTGTTTTTGGTATTGGCATGTTTTTTACAATATTTTCCGACATTTCCACGGACATTACTTTGATATAGTTTTGGAAACTGTATCAAGTTCATTGCTACATCACGAGAAAGGGGATGTATGTTGGCATATCTGGCAATCGAAAGCTTGTTTTCTTCTTTGTATGTGATTCTTTTGGCTTTTCTTGAACCGTTAGCATTAAAAATTTCTTTCATGAGGAGGGATTGGCCTCGCGAAGATAACCCTGAACAAGTAATCACCAATAATTCGCCATGAACCATTTGACTTTTTTCTCCATCATTAACATTTGTTTGGAACCAACTCAAGATACTTGTTGAAATTTCTGCAGCTACTTAGCAGGCGACAACGTTTATACTGTGAGACGTTTCACAAAGATGACGCGTCAAAGTAAAAATGAGTGCTTTGAGGGTAAGGTTTCTGCTTACTCCATTACAATGAATCCATTTTTAGAAAAAATATGCTTAAATGGAAAACGGCCTTCATGCAGACATTCAAATAATGATATAGTGATGTATTGTTTTTTATTGCATACACATGCGTTTTTATTGCTTTCAATACAATGGCATTCAAATTCATTATTCAAATCAGACAAAATCCACAATGTCGATTTCAAAAACATAAACAGTCAGTACTTCAAAAACATAAACAGTCAGTACCCATATTTAGAACAAAATATTAACTTTAAAAAAAGAGCTTAACAATTCTTATGATCGCTTTGCTGTTGCTGGAAAAGCTTGTCTACCTGAAAAAATACGTTAAGTAAATGTTGGTCATGTACCTCTGGAAATAATTTGCTACGGCGGGTATGCTGTAGCAGAGGAAGCTGAATTTTCTGCAAAAGTTAAATCAGTGTCTCGGAAGGCTTCTCCACTGAATCAAGATGGATTGGAAATTATTATTACAATGGTAGTGAGATGGAAAAATAAAAGGGCAATGGAAGTCTGACGATGGGAGAAGTATCTCTTGAACGTAGCTCGGAAAAAGCTTACGACTCATGACATGATAAAGCTCTTACATCTATGGAAAAAGTATGATAACCAGAATATATGGAGTATTAGGACAATTCTGCAGTAATCCTTCAATATATTATTGAAAATCATTGTAATGACAATGAGAAAAGTGGTGCGTTTTAAATCAATATACTTAGCGAATTTTTCTTAATTTTTTTTTCACAAAATCAGTATCCACTAAATTAACGCTGATAGAAAATTTATGTTCACTTAAATAACTCTTGTATAAATATAATGCATCATAAAATTAAACGAGAAGAGAGCCAATGGCTTTAATTTCATGACTTTTTAATTTTCTGTAATAATAATAATAATAATAATAATAATAATAATAATAATAATAATAATAATAATAATAATAATAATAATAATAATAATAATAATAATAATAATAAAAATCTTAAAAAGAGAAATAGGGAGAAAAGAAAACAAAAATGGCTGGGAAAGCAGATGTATGGGCAAATTATCAGGAATAAAAGTGAAAATACTGACGAGGAGAAATCGTGGATCTGGATAACACAATCAGATTTGAAAGTGACCACTGAAGCTTTGATATTTGCTGCCCAGGAGCAAGCAATACGGACAAATTATGTTAAGTGTAACATTGACAAAACCACTGATTCGCCTAATTGTCGATTGTGTGGAGAAAAGGGAGAAACAGTAAACCACATCCTGAGCGAGTGTAAAAAGCTTGCTCAGAAAGAGTACAAAAGACGACATGACAACGTCGCTAAAATTGTCCATTGGAAGCTGTGTG
>RDPX01000004.1:2077218-2092940 GCA_003991215.1 Morbakka virulenta
TAAGTAACACTGAAACACATACAGTATTATGGGACATGGCAGTACATACAGACAGACATATAGGTGCGAACAGACCTGACATCATAATCAAGGACAAAGTGAATTCAACTTGCAAGCTGATAGACATGAGTGTTCCATGTGATAAAAATATTTCAATCAAAGAAATGGAAAAGAAAAGCAAATATCAAGATCTTGAAATTGAGATACAAAGGATGTGGAAAATGAAAACGGAAGTAATACCTGTTGTGATAGGAGCACTCGGTACCATCAGAAAAGGAATGGAAGATAACATCAGAAGTGTCTCAGAAAATATGAATCTTCAAATAGTCCAAAAGACCTGCTTACTAGGAACTGCAAGGATCCTTCGTAAAGTATTTAGCATCTGAACTTCAGGACGTGATATGCCTTAGGTGTATTGTTTACACCCGGCCAAAGTAAAAGCAGCCAGTATAAACTGTGACATTTAGCAAAAAGACAATAATAATAATAATAATAATAATAATAATAATAATAATAATAAATATATATATATATATATATATGTGTGTGTGTGTGTGTGTGTGTGTGTGTGTGTGTGTGTGTGATCCAGAAACAAATTGAATTGTAGGGATTGCCCTACGGTAGCGTCAGCAAACAAGATTCAAGATTCATGATTTGATGATTTGACGGTAAAAGAGACACACGTTTTAAATATTTCGCCTGTAAATTTTTTATGCTTGATCGTGTTAGAAAGGGTTTTGAAAACGAGTAGTATGGTATTTGAATTTCAACTCTTCTGTTTTAATAGCACTTGGATATTGAATAACTGTATCCCATTTTTAACCCAATTAATTAAGTTCTTTCAAATTATATCTTGACTAAATAACTCACATGTTTCTTTCAATACGTTTTCTGATTATGCAAGGCAGGAATATGCGTTTTATAATGGATCAGTGTGTATATTAGTTATCGTACAAGACGTGCTCTGTCAAAGTGTTTACNAAGAGACACACGTTTTAAATATTTCGCCTGTAAATTTTTTATGCTTGATCGTGTTAGAAAGGGTTTTGAAAACGAGTAGTATGGTATTTGAATTTCAACTCTTCTGTTTTAATAGCACTTGGATATTGAATAACTGTATCCCATTTTTAACCCAATTAATTAAGTTCTTTCAAATTATATCTTGACTAAATAACTCACATGTTTCTTTCAATACGTTTTCTGATTATGCAAGGCAGGAATATGCGTTTTATAATGGATCAGTGTGTATATTAGTTATCGTACAAGACGTGCTCTGTCAAAGTGTTTACAGCAACCAGTTTGTAGGCTTAAATTAGCTTGTTTTAGCAAATTGTTTTCCCAGAAAAATTTGCTAATTGGCTCATTTCTACATTTGAATAATTTCAACTTTTTAATTACCCAATTTTTTCATATTTGAAAACGCATTCCCGTCTAAACTTAGTCACTAAAAAGGCATTGTTTTGCGTGACCCTCATTCCTAGCCAAGATTAAAGGATATCAATACATTTATGTTTAAGTGTATATAGTGATGCAAAATTCATCAGTTTTCTTCTCTTGGTTACAAGACTTTGTCACTGTCTGCGTCATTTTTCATCACTTCATTGTGACGTTTTATTTTGCACACATATTGAGAATTTGGGGGGGATGAGTGAGGGAGAGGGGAGAGGAGACAATTAATAGCTTACTTTGGTGGTGTTTGACTTACCGGATATCAAAGTAAACGTCCATAAAACACGGAGAGTTGAGAAGTTTTTGATGCGTCCACTTTGAAATGTGTTACGGCTTGAAGAGCTACTTGGAACCTTGTATCGCAGACTCCTGTATGGCGCATGTGTGACATTTACAAGGAGGGACTCTTTCAATAGAACTCTATTTTGTAATTTAAATAATGGTTAAAGTCCTTTTCTCCTGTACTGTGTAGTGTCGTTTATCCAGCATTTAAGGCTATTGGGCCTTCCACACAAAGGCTTAAATTGAAATTTTTGAGTATTTAGATACCATTGACGCTGATGTTCAAAGTAGTGTTAATAGAATTTTGTTTCTTTTATGGACTTAATGGTTGGTGAAACTTGTACTAACATGGTTTGAAACGCCCTATAATCTTTGACGGCTCTACCTAGAGGATATTCAAAATTCCAAAGCCATAAACAAACCCCTCCTGACATGTGTCATTATTTGCTTACATTACACAATTTTTATATGAATGGCCTCAGTTGCTATTCTACCCCTGTCAAATAAGCATTTGTATAGTTAGCTGACAAAATTTAACTTTAATTTTCTTGTAGGAAGTTATTCAACTCGAAGAAGAGATCAATCGTAAAGATAAACTTATAGCAGAGAAAGTTGGAAAGCTTAAAGAATGGAATAAAGAATTAGCAAAACTGAAAATGAAGCAGGATGAGCTAGCATAAAAACTATAACACATGGTATTTATTTACTGGTTATACATTGATCCAGTTTCAGCAGTGGTATACAGATAATTTCGAAATATCTAATTCTGTACTGGAATTGGCCCAGTTTTGAACGGAAAAGAAAAAAAAAATTAAGCTGTGATATGCCCGTAACATGAGAATAGTTGGGAATTTCATAAGGCCATCACCTTTCAAGTTAATGGGTGTTTAAAAGTGTTGAAAGATAAAGCTGTCATACAGTAGAATACAATTTACTAGATGCTTTTAACAATTGAAGCACTTAGGTTTTGTACCGAGTACTTACCACCTTTGTTACTATTTATATTTATGTTTGCTGGCGTTCACGAAATCAGCTTAAAAGAAAGAGACAACAATATTGTTGGAAGTGCTTTAGGATATAGCTCTTATCATTTGGCCTAACAGTGGTTTTTTAAGTCTTGCCACAGTCGTGAAGGCAACAACCCCTTGCCCAAAATTTGTATCTTTGTATATGAAAGAAAAAAATACTTATTACGACTAAACTTCGGTAGAATTTGGCTTGTTATACACTTTTTTTTTAATGGCAAAGATAGAAATCATATTGAAAATAAGAAGTTTAACTTCTGTAACCATTTGTAGGTCTAAAAATCCCATACCAAAGTACAGTTGAATTTTCTTTGTAATTAATTTGATGTTCGTATTGTAGAACATGTACATTTATTTTCTTATTTTCTCAAGGAATAGTTTCTTTAGTTAAAAGCCCCCAGATTCTTGATTTAAATGCTTTTTTATACCTGTAATTTTTTGTCCTTAGTTGATTGAATTACTATGAAGGCCCTATATAAGTCAACAAAACAAGAAGTATGGCTTATTTTAAACAGCAAGAGCAACAAAAAGTCTAAAACAATAAGAAGTCCAGTTTATTTCCATAAGGATGAAACTGGCAAATCACTTCCAACATAGGTTGGTTTAAAACTTTGGTTAAAATTTTTTTTTGGGTTGGAATAATTGGAGGAACTGGAACTTTTGGTTAGGATTAATAATAGGATGTGTAATTTTTTCAAATGGTTACAAGTATACAAGTAAAATGACTAAGTATTTTTACATCTATTTTTACAATTTTTCAAAAAATCACTTGTATCTGATGTACTATTAGACAGGTTTATTGCTCTATTCTCTCCTCTCACGACTTGAAAAATTGTCAATGTCGTCATCATTACATGTAGGTTGAATAATTCTGGAGTTTGGTTTTCATCAAATGCATTTTGAATTGCATCCAAAAAACGATTATCTGTATTGTTTTTATCTTTGCAAATATCAACGAAAGGTAACATGGCTTCGACTATCCCAGGCAGTGTTTTCCGATGGCACATCAACTACTCTTTCTACTTCAGCTAGGTTCTGCCTCATCAAAATCGTTTTCATTCTCTTATTCTGAAGCATTTTCACGTTCTGCAAGGTCAACGACTGCAACATCAGCAACAAAAATTTCATTAATTCGACTCCTTGAATGTTTTTAATTTATTCCTTTCGGTGAAATTATTGTTTCCAAGAGCCAGATTTGTATCAGGGCAACTTTACTCCATCAACGTTCGATAGTCTTTCACTTCGTTTACCATGTTGAATAGCTTATTGCTTACTTAGAAACATCGAGTTAGTTTGCTACAGAGTTGATTAAAATATTTAATAAAACTATCGTCGATTTTTTAAGCTTTAACAGTCAGTTGATTACCTCTTATCGAATTTATGCAGGAATTTCCTTTGTATCTCCATGTAATTTCCAGCATTAATACCATTTGTAATTCACGCTCGTAGCCTTCCAATTTACGATGAATATTAGTACCATTTGCTTGAATAAATACAGTTATTTCATCAACAATGATGGCTGGGGTGTGTCCCCTTTGAGAGAGTGCTTCTTTTTTACTATCAGCATTGTATGAACCAAGTTAAAGATCGGCCAATACCAAGGTTCATTTCTAAGCCCCTTCCTAGTTGTCTTAATCATCAACAAATTAAAGGGAGGAGTTACAAAAGAGGAGCCCTGGACCATGTTGTTTGCCGATGAATTAATGCTGTGCAGCGAGACAAGAAACGAGGCAGAGGAACAGGTAGAAAAGTGGCGCGTCGCCATAGAGAAAAGAGGAATGGAAGCAAGTAGAGCGGAAACAGAATGTTAGGTCTTAAATGGAAGAGATGAGATGAAGTTAAGTGGGCAGGGAACAGAAATAAAGAAAGTAGATGACTTTAAATACCAAGGTTCCACGGTGAAGAACAATGGAGATGGCAACGGAGAAGTGAAGAAGCGAGTACAGGCAACATGGAACGGTTGGAGGAATAAAACAGGAGTGATATGTGACAAAGGATATATCCTGAAGTAAAAATATTTAAAGTTCGAGAAAATGTTTTTTTTCTATGGTTTATATGGTTTTTCGAACGTTGTGCTTTCGATTTGTGCCCTACACTAACTGCTCTTTTTTTCGCTGGGCACAGAGGCATCTTCTAGTTGATGCATCGCGTTGAAGCATTTAGAAACTAGTTTAGTGCTGTTGTCAACTGTGGCTCGCCACTCGACCTTCGCAATGTCAGTAAAACTCGCACACAACTTAAGCAAGAAATACACCTGATGGCTTGATGGGAGCGTATTTCTTCCTCCTTAAATCATGTTGTCATACCAGGATTTACGGCTACTTTATAGCATGTTCTTTCCTTTTTGCAACGAGTTTAGCACACTGCTGCTTTTCATCTTTTGAGTATATGGTAGACTTGCCTTTTGTTTTACTAAACAATTCAGTACTCAGCGCTACAAGAGAAGTTTCATAAAGAGTACAACCTTACCTTGTTTTCATATACTCCGTATCGTATGTTCAAAGAAAAAGTGTTTTGATTAGAAAACAGACCAATCAGACGAGTTCAGTTTCTATCGAATGCAACAAAGCCTTCTTTACTCTCCGACGGCACACAATCGGACACACGAAAAAATAAAATATTGATTTTATCGCGCCTTAAGTAACCTGTAAAAGTGAAGTTCTAAGAATGAATAAAAGTTGACAGGTGGAAAAAATGAAACAAAGAAAAAAATGAATTGTGCATGAATTCATACATCGTAAATACTTGAAAAGTTTATCAAAATTATAATGGCGGGTCGGAATAGGAATTTCCAGGTTGGAAATTTCAAATAATTAGCACTCGCGTAGGGAAAGTAAAAGATAATTCGGGACCTCTGAGTACGCTTTTAACTCTGATCAAATTATCCATTATCAGCTCTTTACAAAAAAAGGAATACGCAGGTTCTTGGGTAATGCCACAATTTTTATTGTAAAATCTCTTTAAACGAACTTACACAAAGTGCTCAGTCTACAACGAAGGTACACTGGTAAGCCCCGTTTGCACTGGAGTTCAAAATTAAATCACTGGACCTTTATCCCATCTTATCGTGTTACTTTACTCAGGGGCATTTTTATGTTGAAGGCAAAAATATCGCTTCGTCGAGGACTTTTCTCACTGAATAATTACCCAGTTTTCAACATGGAACATGCGTAACATGCGTGAGGTGGAATAAATAACGCTGATCTCAGCGGAAACCCGCCGCCACAGTTTAGCAGTACTAAGATTAAGCTGGACAAAGTGGAATAAGTCAGAACAAGAACACTTAAAAACAGGAGAGTTTCTGGACACGAGATGGAAGGCTCTCTCAGCCCCACAGATACACACAGAAAAGCTGATGCTCCCAGAATAGGAGCAAGATCCGTGATGAAATTCTGAGCAGTGTCGATTCGTCAACCAGAACAGCTAGAGGCCTACTGATAGTTATGGGAGACCTCAATGCCAAAATAGGTTATGTCAACCATGGGAGGAATTAGGTAATTGTTGAAAGTAAGTGAAGAGCTGCTTGCAGACTACTTTTCGTCCAACAATCTCACCATGGTTTAAAGCATATTCCCTTTCACAACAAAGAAAACAAGATTTTTCACTGGAATTTGCAGCACCTTTAAAAGATTACCTCCAGAGGTTTGAGTGAAAAGAGATGTTTTTAAGTCAAGACCTAGCCACAGATACAAGTTACCTCTGCGAGATACAGAAAGCATGGGCAAGCATTGAGCGGAATTTCCAAATAAGTTTCAGTTGCTCCCAGTCATAGTCGATGAAGTGCAGGAACAATTGTAAGGCTGATTCGAAAGTGACATGTTAAGAAACACTGGGAAGGAGAACCAAAGAAACTTCACGACCAGATTTCAACTGACACGTCCTGAAAATACAGGTTAAGGAGAAACAAGGAAGGAGCTCTCGTCAATAACAAAAACAAAAGCACCAATTAGACCTAGATGATTATACTCTGGATGAGGTGAAGGCCAATTTGAAAGAATCTTGGCTACTCAGCAAACATTCCAAGATTGCAAACAAGGTCATCTCGTCAAATGACACTGGAAAGCAACCTGAACATTTGCTTTAGCTTTAGTTTTAGCGAATCGCCTTATTATTCATTTCAAGAAAGGTGTTAAGCCTCATTCTGCTGGAGAAAACGAGAGCCAAGGTCGATAACCAGACCAATTAGGGAAATGTAAGAAATTTTTCTTGCCCAACCTGGATTCTTCGGGAGACTATAATTCCACATCAATGGGCGCCAATGATACCTAGCTTTTCCTTTCCTGCCCCTGCTTGTTAAAGATTGGGTTACGATTAATATCGTAAATAAACTCATGAAAGGAATACAATGGACCCTATTTATTCATTGGGAAGACACCAGCTGTGCAGGCAATGCTGCTCCTCTGTCTTATCGACACAACGAAAAACTGGGTGCTCTAAGAGAAACCCTTAACCATCTCGAAAAAAATAAACTTGAGGAAGGTTAAGTCGTTAAGAACAAACGGGACAAACAGCAACAACAGTCTGAATAGGGGGCCAATGTAGCCGTTGACCTACCTAGGTTACATTGTCCATACAGGACGTGGCACACCGGGCATTACTACAAATACTGAAAACGCTGCAGCTACATTCAAGGGATTGAAACCCCTCTGGGGTTCTATTTCCACACATTCATTTGAGTTCCCTTTGGTGATGAGAAAGGCGGGCGACTGCTGAAAGCGTGTGCTCGCTCTTAAGTTACAGAGACACCTAACCGAACACTTTCTTTCTGACTCGGTTTAAAGTAAGTAGTTTTGGGCTAAATTATAGCATAGAAAAAGTTTTGCACTAGCAAACAGAGTACCAGGACGTTTTATTGATGATACGTGCTAAGCCTTGTGATGGTTTCAAAAATGCCTTTTACCATTTGTTGTTTACTTGCTTTTTACGTGAACGGTGCGTGAACGTATCAACAGCTAACCTTACACCATTAGATCAGTATCGTGACTGACACTATGTCCTGATTGATTTAAATTAATAAGTTTAAAGATAATTTTAAGATTATCTAGACCATATCTAATGTTTTGCTCTTAAATAATTTCATTTCTCTTGATTCCATGAAACAATGGTTTGTTTACCCAGGGGCAATGGTAATTAAGTTAAGAATCACCTTTAAATTTTTTCTTTTTTAGTTTTAACGTCATTTTCTCCCAGTAACTGGGGCTCAGACGGTGCCCTTCAGAGAGACTTTGTTTTGATAGTAAGGAATTTCTTGTCCTGATGCCCTTCATGACGCCAACCAATGGCTTTTTCTTAAGTAAAGTTCCAAAGTCTTTTCACCCCCTTGGGGAATCGAACCTCTTGGTTACAGTACAACTACACTAATCATTAAGCCACGGCTCCTCTTTAAATGCATATGGTAAAACAGTACTGTACTTTGAAAACTGCAATATGCAATTTGCAGAGGAAGTGAAAGTAGATGACAAGTATTTCAACATCGTGGGATCTGATACACTGTAAGGCTTGGAGGCCAGAGCTACGTCTTGGGCATCCACGTCAACGAATTAACAATATAAAAGCTCTTCTTTATATCAAATTACTATAAGTTTTTTTGGGGTAAAGTATGTAATAAATAATGCAATAAGGTTTTGATTATTTTTAACGATCATCGAACTATTTATATGGTCTTCTGAGCATTGGAATTACCTTGGCCTCTTCTATATACAAAATAACCTAAGAGGCTTTTTTAAGGAAAAGTGGCAAAGGTCTCAACAAACCGTTACTTACAAATGATATCGGGTCAAACTAATGAAAAAAGAACTGAGAATAGAAAGCATAAAGGCAATCAACTGATTAACTGAACGAATGTGAGCTTGAAACATTTTGAAAGGGCAAATATGAATTGTATGCACACTTTTATTTCCAGATACAGCATTATGCTTCAAAATACAACTTCCAATCAACCAGATCACGAGTACATGCTAGTACCTAGTTCATTAAAATAGTGTCATTGAACTAAATCCACTTGTAAGGTGCTAGAAAATTAAGCACTGTCTACAGTACCAATGGTTCTAACACAGCCCGTAACACAGCAGATAGCCCATAACATAGCAGTTGAGTATGTCAAATTTCTCATGTATTTTATGATACAACAACATAGCAAGGCACTTTTGGTTCGACTTGTTTTGTCCAGAAACCTGAGGCACATTTCCGACTTCGTTGGACTAGATATAGAGTTACCCGAGGTCGTCGAGGGATCCATACTTTATCACTTTGTTACTAGGGGCTACATTTCGCCTTTTGCTATCGTGCTCAGCAGCTGTATAATTGTTCTAGTCGGCCTCCCTAAAAGACACGATAAAAATGTCAGCTCTCCTACATGTTTGCTTAAAAATAACTGGAAAACCAACGTACCCTAACTGGTAATGCAGATAATACTTCTTATTGCTATAGCTGATTATCCTGATCTTGACAATTTTAAGTCTGACTCCATTTCGAGAGGGGTCAGACGCAAAATCCCTCAGAACGTACCAAAACGTAACAATTACAAGGTCCAAGAGGCGATAACCTATCATAACAAGCGCAATGACAATAGTTTACGAAATGAGGGTCATTGCTCTCATTAAACATTATCTAAAATATAATATTCAATATTATTTTTGAGGGAAATCTAAATGTTCTGCCAAGGAAAATTCCAGTGACATTAATTTAAAAAACACGCCATATCAGGTAAGGATAATGATCCCATGTTACTATGTTAGTATGACAACCTATAGCTTCAACTGAGCTATACTGAAAATTGTCCTTTTTTTATCTTGTTCTTTAAAGGACATAATACAAATTGCTTAAGAATCAATAACGTACATCCATAGCCAACATAGGCAACAAATCAAACTTAATGTGATAAAAAGGGATTATAACAGCGCGACTTTATTTAAAAACTATCAGACATAATCACGCAAAAGAAAAAGTACTTGTAAAACAAATATGTCTACCTTATGTCAAAGAAATCAGCTAGCAGCTAAGACGAACTATACCACAGCATAATATCAAGAGTTCATTTTTCACAACATCCGCCCTCAGGACGACACTCAAAGCCAAAGGATCCAGTTCCACTTGAAGAGAGGAATAACATAGTTTACAGGCTACATTGTAAGGACTGCCCTGCCCTCCACATTGGAGAATCAAAGCGTCCCTTGGGTCAAAGAGAAAAAGAACACACGAGAGCTGTTCAAAAAGGGGACAACGAGAGTCATAAAATAGTGGGGCGTTCCTGGGCAAAAAATCACACCTTTTGACTGGAAAAACAAAAAGATTCTGAACAGGGAAAGAAGTACTATAAGAGTGCAACAATAAAAGAAACCATCCATTCCATAGAGGACAGCAATCGCATCAACAGCATATCTTACACTTCCAGAAATACGGCTTCAAGGTCCCTGTCACCAAGCACATCCGTACTATCAAAACACAATATATCTATGCCTTATTACAACAGTAACCTGCCTATGGTAGAAGTATCTCTCGGAACGTAGCTCACAAAAAGCTTACGTCTCACGACATGATAAATGTCCCATATCAGTCCCTAAATTTATTATTGTCCACGATGAAAAAAAAAGCCAATTACGTAGTGTTTAGTGTTCGCTGCAACCTCCTTTATTAAACTTTAACACAGTTCAAATTCACTGGATTTAAATGGGAGAGAAAATGTAAAACGTCTAAAAAATCTAGACATGACGGACCTTTATTTTCCTCCCAAATTATTTCCAAAATACGATGGATAGTTTTACTTGACATGGAGCAATGACTGAAAAAGTTTTGAGACCTATCAATCCTGGGTACTGACAAAACGATATCGTTTTTACAGCCGAAAAATGTCAACTCCAAAACCATTTCTGGAAATATCGTGGCATAGCAGTTGTAGCAAAAAACAAGATTTTTTATGCCTTGCTCTTGAAACTTCCAATAACAACGTACCATATATTGAAAAAAGACTCGTATATCATTAGCGGATTTTTTTAGAAGTGGATGTCTGTATTGCGCATTATGACTAAAAACACATGCTACCGTTCAAGGTTCTTCTAATTGTATATATTACGTTTATTTTCACTCGCGTTAAAGAAATGGCGATTTAATTATGTTAAATGTTAAATGTGAGAATGTGCTCTTGATTCAGTGAAGCCCAAGTTGAAATCTGGCAAAAATATGGGGTCTGTGAACAAAACTGAAACAAAATAAATGAAATAAATAGAGAAAACTTTATCTTAAAATACCTTTAATTAGTACAGCGTGTATTTAAGGCAGACCAAATACGTAAAAAACCGTTCATACCTGACATGCCTTTTCCAAGGTAAGGGATGCTACCTTCATTTGACATCACTCCTGCGATATCAATGTGAGCCCAACTGTCCATTTCAACAAATTCCTACCACAGAGGCATTTTTATCAGAAAAAGGAACAGAAACTGAAGATAAAATTGAATATTTCAAACACATTGCAGTTGAACCTCGATTATCCGAACACCGATTATCCGAATTACGGATTATCCAAGTAAGATCTTCCGATGCGGGTAAATATTTACGACGACATACTTTGCGCAGCTCCACACTCGAGTACAATGCTTGTGCTACAGTACGTCTTAAGTTACGTAAACCGAAATACATGTAAATAAATTTGCAAACGTGTGTTCTAACGTAAATACATCTACATGTTTATCGAGTAAGGTGTCGTTTGTTTACGGGTAATCAGTTAATCGAACAATCAGTTATCGGAACAAATTTCTACTCGTCCTTTTGTTCGGATAATCGAGGTTAAACTGTATATAGCACGATAAAAATTAACGTTACGTTATTTTGAATATCGGAGGTAAAGTTATATCAATTTCAGTCAAAAGCTTTTAATAATGGGACTCGGTTCGACCAAGAATCCGGAGTGAGAAAACACAAGTCAAGCGGTGTCCGCTACTGTTAAAACCATATCAATAATGCTTCATATAATTCACAAGCAATACGGCAGCCTAGTAGATAAAAAAGGAAGTGACTAAATATCAAAATGAGTCTCGACTACAAGTAAGTCCGTAATGCCTTGGGCTTAAAATGACGGCTCTTTAACGATTAGAAATTATATTTAAATGCAGGAGTCTTTGAGTTTTCTGAGCCACAAAGGACGGAGGCATGGAGCCATCGGAAAATGTGTCCAACATCTTAAATGGCTTGGTCATATTACCTTCAATACTATAAAGAAGTAATCTATAACGTATTTATGTGTAATGGATTGGTATAGGTTATGCCTACACATTCCCGAAAATAATTTTTTGTAAAACNCGGAGTGAGAAAACACAAGTCAAGCGGTGTCCGCTACTGTTAAAACCATATCAATAATGCTTCATATAATTCACAAGCAATACGGCAGCCTAGTAGATAAAAAAGGAAGTGACTAAATATCAAAATGATCCCAACAGCTCACGGTAGGAGACAGAGTCTCGACTACAAGTAAGTCCGTAATGCCTTGGGCTTAAAATGACGGCTCTTTAACGATTAGAAATTATATTTAAATGCAGGAGTCTTTGAGTTTTCTGAGCCACAAAGGACGGAGGCATGGAGCCATCGGAAAATGTGTCCAACATCTTAAATGGCTTGGTCATATTACCTTCAATACTATAAAGAAGTAATCTATAACGTATTTATGTGTAATGGATTGCTATAGGTTATGCCTACACATTCTCGAAAATAATTTTTTGTAAAACCGTTTAAATGCAGATATCATCAGAAATAGCTGCTGCTTTGCAGGTACACGTTATTGTACAAGTCAGTTAATGCTTTTTACTGTGTTTTAACTAAGATAGAGCAAACAAGACGGTTTCGTTTTAGAATACAAATAAATGTGTCCTATGCTTTTATTGCTATAGTGATATCAATCAATCAATCAATCAATCAATCTGTAAGTTCAACTTTGCTGTCACAACACTTACTACCAAGATAAAAAAATATGTTAAATTAAACATTTAGATGTGCCAACCATTTTCTTGGATTGTCTGAGCATATTCCTACCCCCCCACCCCTTCCCGCCCCAATCCTACTGCTTACCTTCAAAAATGCTGCAGCAGTACAGGCACCGGCTGACCTGAAATACCAATAAAATAGTTTATAAATCGGGATAAAGAATTAACAGAGAAATACCAAAGTCGAGTGAGATACTCATTTTAAGACGATAACTATCATTTTAAGACCATTGTAAGAAACGAGAATATACTCATGAGTAAAAAAACGGAGATTCTTTTAATATACAGGATACGTTGTTGTTGCAGTTTAATGTGCTACGTAGCTTTGTACCTCTGAATGCCTTTAAAGCTTTTAACTGTGTGCAATGGAAAAGAAGATAGTGCTGGTGTTTAAGAAAAGTCATTATTATTTAATGCTAGGAAAATTAATGGAATACCATTTTGCAGCTCTTGAATGCACTTTGGAACACCTCAATCCGAATTATTATTATTATTATTATTATTATTATCATCATTATTATTATCATTTATTATTATCATTATTATTATTATCATTATTATCATCACTGTTATTATTGTTGTTATTATTATCATTATCGTAATCCTCCCCTTCCATCGTTGTCCTGTTCCTCTGTTTCTTTCCCTGTTTGTCTGTCTCTCCTCTATTTTTAGTAATAATCTTTTTTACAGTGTACTAAAAATAACTCAATATAAAACATATTGGTATTTATAGGTCCTACATTAGTAACAACAACTGAACTGAAAAAGAAGTCCTTTAGAAACCAGAAATGAAAAAATTTTCTGTCAATATTGATTTGGGATCGACTTTATTTTCTTGGTACCCTATTTCCTTGAACAGAATCCCGTCCAAACTATTGTTCTCTATATTAAATCTCACAATAAACTGCGATTCCTCTTCGTTAAGCATCGATTTCCACTCCACTTTCGAATAAGCACCTCCACCATCTGCAGTTCAAACCATTTATGACAAAAGTCTTAAAGATTGTTGACAATAGAAGGGGAAAATGCTGTCTTTTTAATATTTTGACGGACAACTATTTGAAAAACAAAATTTTCTTGATCTATTAATTTTGATTTAACTGCAAAGGGTGCCTAGTCAAAGAAATATAGAATATGCATCAATGATGCAGACAATTTGTGCAGTGGATGAAAAAAACTAGTAGTCATCAGTACTGTACTGAGATATTTTAAATCTCTCTCAGCTGAAGCGGATTTGGATCACTTTAAAAAGCAAGCTATTGCTTTCAGCCAATGGATGGCACAAGGGTAATGTGAAACTCTTGACTCGTCACTGTATTTTCTGTCTGCGTCAACGGTTCTTTACGCTGTAAATACACGAAACGTAAATTGAGATCCTTAATAATTTTTTTGTTTTTGACCTTATTTTCCCCAGTAACTGAGCTTAGGCGATGCCTTTCGGAGGGACTTGCTTTAGGCAGTGAGAAATTTGTTGGCCGGATGCCTTATGCTAACTAACAGCTTTTCCGTCTGTTAAGTTCCAAAATCTTTTTGCCCGCTCGGGAATTCGAACACGAAATCTCTTAGTTATGGTTCAACTGCACTACCCATTATGCCACGGTCTTCAATACATATCCAATTAAAAAATGGTTCTCATTAACTCTTCTACTATCATTATACATTTTGAAAAGCAAAGGGGTAACCGAGGGGTAAATCACTGAAATAATTCTCAAACAAGTTTCTTATAATTCCCAAATGATTCCGATAATTCTTATAATTCTTAATCAACTCTTAATAATTCCCAAATAACTCCCAATAATTCCCAGAATTCTTATTGATTCCAATAATTCTAAAAAAATCTCATAATTCTCAATAGCCTTGCACTATTCCCTAAAATTCGCTACAGTTCTCATAGTTCTTAATAACTCTGAATAATTCCTAATAATTCTGGATAATTCCCCCATTATTATTTATCTATTATTATTATTCCCATTACATCTGAGTCAAGATTAGCACAATGGGGACTGTTGTATGAAGTTTTTGTTGCATGTGCAAACATTACCTCTGACCGCGTTTGTTGCGAAATCTTAATGAAAACTGTCTGCAAAGAGAAAATTATATCATTTGCTTTGTAACGAATGTGTATGTGATCACAGATACATTAAGATGGCAAATACAGATCCAGAATCTTCCGAGTTCGAAATTTCAACGGTAGTTGGAGCTTAGGTGACAGAACCAAGAAGTTCAGGTAAGAATAAGATTTCTAAACTTTCTTTTGCATTCAGTATTTTGCTGACGTGGATTCCAGGTGAATTGCCCACCGGAGAATTGCCCCCTGGAAGATTGCCCCCCGGAAGATTGCCCCCCAGAATCACGTTTACTTCTGTCATCGCTTTTTCTAAGAGAATCGAAAAAGGTATAATCCGTAGAATAGTACAAATTTGATCAACTTGGAATTTCACACAGTGTAAGTTGTTATGTTATGAATGAGAATTATCATTTTTCATATTATCATATAAAGGCCCTGATTTAAAAAACATCTCAGACCTCTTAAGTAATCCAACTACAAAATGTGGACCAACATAATATCCTATTGACCTTATTTAGAATTTCTGTATTTTTTCTTAATTCACATTCCTACCTAGCCCCTGTAATCCAGATCCTAGCCCTCCTCCCAAACGAGATTGTGCATAATTCCCCTGTTGGTCACGCATTGGAAATGCAGTACTTTTTCAGCCACGAATGTAACTTAATCAAAACTACCATCATTTATAAAGAATTTTTCCGCATTATTCCGCATTAGTATGTGTCGAAATGTAGGGGGGCATAATGGGGAAAAATGATTATTCAATTGGTCCTTCTTACCCTATAATCTCGCATTAAGGTGCGGCGCCTATATCTGGATATTTAAAATTTCTGCATTTTCATGTCTTGTAAATAGGGCCGCATACATGCGCCTGGCGCCTCTAATTTTTGGCTAAATATCACTTCATGAAAGTTTGAGTGTCACGAAA
>RDPX01000004.1:2113062-2126538 GCA_003991215.1 Morbakka virulenta
AGTAATAGTAATAGTAACAGTAATAAAAATAGTAACAGTAATAGTAACAGTAATAGTAATAGTAATAAAAATAGTAACAGTAATAGTAATAGTAATAAAAATAGTAACAGTAATAGTTGATCCTGGTGTAGCACACTTGGGTATCTTTAACTTGAGTGTCTTGAATTTGGGTCAGAAAATTAGAAAGCTTTTGAAAATATCAACAAGTAATATTGATACCTCACTTTTAATTTGTGTTTGCTAAAAATTATTCTTGATTTTGCCTTGGCCTGAGACAAAGCAAAGTCAAAGGTTTTTCCTGAATACATTAGTGAAGTTAAAATATAATGAAGCACACTCAAATCAATGCCTTTGGGTTAGGAACTTGGCAGAAATACGTTCTGTGAAAAGATTTTTTCAGTTACTTTCCTTTGTTCCTCTTAACTCAAGAAAGTGAATGTGGGTATAACGACAACCTCAAGGGATAGACAGCCCTGGCTTGCACAGTCTCTGTGTCGCCTTTTGGCAAGGCGTAGCACCCGGTCAGCCACCCCTTCCTGGCTTACGCAACCATCATTCTATCCTTGCACGTATAAAGATTCATTGTGAGTTCACCAGCCTGGGATAACTACTCACTTTGTTGTGCGTACCTCCTTATACCAAAGGCTTGGCACACTTTGGACCAATCTAGTTGGCGTCAGGAAGGGCATCCAGCCGTAGAAAACTGCCAAATCTTTAATGTGTGAATGGCAATAAAATTAACCTCCAAACGCGATATGTCGTGGCCCGGGTCAACAACGAACGGCTTTGCCTCGGGGATCCAGGAAAGTAATGGAAAATATCCTACTAAATGCTAAATGGAAAGGGTTTAAGGCCACAGAAATTGGAGCAGGGTTCGAACTTTTCTATCAAGGGAGCAATACAGCAAGAAATGAAGCGGGCATCGTCTTGGAGATAAGCTTGATATTAGGAGTAGTTAACGCGGAGAAGATATTCGGCAGGCTGAGATATCATACAGGGTGATAATTATGAAACTAGTAATAAATGGAACACACGACTGTGTGGTGAGTGCATACGGCCCGCAGGTAAGATATGAAGAGTCAGAGAAAGAGGAGTTCTGAATGAAGCTGAACGAAACGATCACCAAGCAGCCAGCACAAGACCGGCTATTTGTAGGTAGAGACCTAAATGGGCATGTCGGTAAAGGAAATGCAGGAAATGAAACAATGATGGGCAGGGTTTGGAAGGAGAAAGTGTGTGCGATACCATTATAGATCTTGGAAGTAGACTTGACCTCGCAATCACAAACATACCTCTTAAGAAAGCAGATCAGCATAAGGAAACAAATTTTAGTGGAAATTTTACTACGCAGATTGACTACGTTCTCTACAGTAGACGTTATCTGAAGGAAATAATTGATAGTAAAGCTTTACCTGGGGGATGTGTAACACCTTAGCATCTTAGCATCGACCTTTGGTCTGCACTCTACAGTATTCGTAAAAATGGAGAAAGAAGGAAACCATCTACAATAAGATGGTGGGAATTATAAGACAAGGAGCTCGTGGCTCGGTTCCTGTCTACTTTGCAAGACGAGCAAGGGAAAAACTGATTGTCGACTGGGGTAAAACAGCATATGCAAAGGAAGGGTTGCAAAAAGAGTGTTGGAAAAGACCTTAGGAGCAAAAAAAAAAAAATTATAACGAAACTTCGTGGTGGTCCAAAATGATCAATAAGCAGTAACGGAAATGAAGTAACGGAAATGGAACAAAGGTTTGCATAATGACAGAAAAAAATGAAGAAGAGCAAAGTGCTGTTGTGGGAGACAACTAATTGGTAATCTGTTGCGAGAGATGATCACAAAGATAAAATAATTATAAAAATAAAAATAATTGACAGTCATTTCTCTGGCAGAAGATGTCGACGTTGTGGAAAAGGAGGGTAAAAAGATCTACAAGTATCAAATTTTGAAATCTGTGCTGAGGAGACTCTGGACGCCGAGTAATGCGGACGCTGTATGGATTGTAATTGGGACCCGTTGAGCTGTATAAAGGAAAGTACATAATTGGAGGGAAAATTCCTACTGAATCACTGCAGAAAATTTCAGTCCTGGGGACTGTCATAATCTTGAAAAGCGTGTTACAAGTGCAACTGACGGTGGAAAAACATAATGGTGCTTTCGGTCATTAGTTGTGGTCCGCGATATAAGATCAACGCCCTAGTAACAACACCAAGTAGTTATTTGAACGTCATCTATCTTAATTCAAACATTTCGTTATACTTTCCCACCGCATTCCCAAGTACAGAACGGACGAATAAAATGAGCTAACATTTACACAGAGAGAAATAGTTACGGTGAAGACCAATTCTTGAGTAGTCAATAGACGATGACGTATTGTGTGTTGACACGAAAACGAGGGCTGCGTTAGTAACAGGAGGGGCTTTTTTCTCTGGTGTTTTTAAATAAAACATGGAAAGAAAAGAAACATGTTTCAAGGTCTTTTTAAAACGACCTATAGATGCCTTAATCTGTGATGGCGGAATATAGAAATTCACACACAAGGGCTGAGTTTTTATTAAAACTGTCTTTTCCTCCTTCCCTTCTGAAGCATGATACATTTGAGTTCCTCAGCGTTTGTTTTGAAAGCCTTTTTTGAAAACGAAAAAATCGAATATCAGTTTTTACTGACATTCGATTGGGAAACCACCTTCACGTTTCTACTGTGCACTTTACACGCCGGAATACAACTGTAGCTTCCACCGGCACTGATCAACGATTCATTTGGTCATTTAATTTCACAGTACTTGTATTTGAAGTATTTGAACTACTTGGGCTGTGATCCATACTTTATCTTGTGTACTTTGTTTTCAATTTCAAATCATGTAAATTCATAAGGCTTTGAAATATATTTCCTTGTTTCAAAATGTGATCATCTCTTTTTATTATCATCCCTGACCTGTTTTTTTATGTTCTTTGAAGAATGTTACAAAGTAAACGCCCCACCTGCAATTTAATGCTTAATATGTATTTTAACCATCTGCCTTTTTGTCTCTTTTTATACAGACAAATCCAAAGAACAATAGGAAAAGCTTGAAATCATAACTGTTTTCCGAGAGTGATTACATTAGTTTTGCTTACGCTGCGATTCCAGTCTCTTACAGGCGTTGTTTCCATCCCGAGCTAAACTTAAAGTCATCGATCTCGGGGTACGCCTATTATACATGAAATACGAATATCTGATTACTGTCTCTGTAATATTTATTAGAATTCTTTTATAATTATGATTTGATTCTTTTTGAAGGTTTTCAAAATCGCCCACACTTTAGAACCCAAGAGAAGACAGTCAAATAAAAATGAGTCCGACATCTTTACTTTTTTTCTCTCACACTGTCAATCAGGATTTCGTAACGTAGGGTTTTGTACTGGTAGGATATGACGAGATTCGTCTTGAAACACAGTATCAACTTAATAATGAATATTTTCAAAGGAGTCACAAATAACAAATTTTGTCACTGTGTGCATTTGAAAAGCGTGTTGGTATTCACACCGCCAAGGGTGTTTCCCAACAGTTTTGATAGAAGGAGCAAGAAATTATTAAATATGGTACACAGTTGAGTTACCAACGAATTATGTGGCCTTAAGTATCTTTGTTGCTTGGGAGCTACAGGAAAGTTGTTAAGGATGTTGTATGTGTGTGATTCCTTGGCATTAAGGACCGTGTGGCATAGCCAGTTCCTTAGATAAACGGAGAATGTGGCAGATAAAGATCAATGGCTGAAAAGAGGGAGGCCTGAAAGACTCTTACTATGGCAACAAAATACAGGCAGTAAGAACCAATTTTGTGAAAGTAAAATTTGGTAAGACACAACATGGCATTAAATGTAGGATGTGTGGTAAAGCAGAACAGTACATCAATCACCCTTGAATGAATGTAGTAAGATGGCACAAAAGGGGGATAAACGAAGCAAGGCACCATAGAAAAAAAAATACATTGGGATGTAATCAGGAAATATGATCCTGCCGTCCCAGGTGATGCCAGAAACGCAGAAAAGGAAGAGAAAATTGATAAATATTCGGAATTGCCTCGAGAGGTATCTCGTCTCGGGGGCGTGAAAACAATGGTGATACTAGTTGTCGTGGGTGCTCTCGGGTGCGTAACAGAGAGGGTTGTTCCTTATCTTCCCACGGTAGGCGTTGGGTTGTCGTTTGAAACGATACAGAAGGCAGCTCTTCTAGAGAGTGCACATATTTTGAGAAAGGTGCTTGAAAAGTCAGATTAGATGATCTGGTGACCCCAGGGCCTCGGAGAGCCCCAGGTGCCAGACAAAGACCGGTGGCAGAACCAAGAAAATCCTTTTCACATAATAATAATAATAACAATAATAACAATAATAATAATAATAATAATAATAATAATAATAATAATAATTTGTCCTGAGTATTGACATTAAACTGCATCCGGTTGTGGAGTTTCGACGTGGGCGAATGAGGTTACCCTTTGTCACAACTACCTCCAGGTCACCCTTGGGCAAGGTGTAGCACCTGTCAGCCTACCCCGAGACTTTAAAGTACCGGATTGGCATTCGGCGGGGTTAAGTCTGCCTCATGGGTAGGGGGGGGGGCTCTTTAGCCTTGGTTGGCAACTTCCCTAGAGATGGTGTCTCAATAAAAATACTGGTGGTTGTGACACCTTATCACCACTACCCTCTATTTGAGTGAAATGAATACAAATAATATTGAAAATAACGGCGTGAATGGCACTGGAGCAGATCGTGAAGGTGCCTCGCCCGGCAGGTGTCCCCTGGTTCGACAGCAGGGGCCCGGTCGTCATCCTATGACTGCCAGAACCAAGTAGTCAAATCAAGTAAATAAGATTGTTATGGAATGCTTCTTCAGAAGCAAGGCTTTTGATGAGAATGAAAAACCAGTAAGGGGTTACAGGCAACGAATGATGCATGAATGGAGAGAACGGGGAGTCTTTGATGTCACTGAGCAACGCTTGTGTGATCAAGCAAGAGCCATTAGAAAAAACGGCTGGCTCTCTGATTTGGAAATTGAAAATATTCAAAGAAAGATAAATCTAGATAGTGAAGAAGTGAATGTGAATACAGAAGAGGTTGAGGACATACCAAAGGGAAATAACAGAGTGATAGGTGGGGAAGAAAGTGATCATATGTTTCATGAACCAAATGAGAATTTTGGCGATGTGATTCCTTATATTGAAACATTAGATGAAGAAACGCAGCTAATTATTGCTCAATTAAATGATATCGTCATTGAAGGCAGGAATACCGATGGAATTAAATTTAAGAATGTTAACATGAAAAGCCTAAATGTAGCTACTGCTAAAGTTAATAGAGTGTTGGATTTCATCGAAACGAAGAGTATAACAGAAACAAATAATCTCATCAAAGCTGCAGGTGTCTGGGTAGCAGATCGACTAGGGCTTAGAAAATATAAAGGAGGAAAGAAGAAGGATCCGTGGTGGAAAAGACGTATTGAAGGTGATATCAAGCAACTTATTAAGGATATTAACATTCTTGAAAGGGTAAAGAAAAAACAAATTGGCGTTGCGAGAGAGGGTAAGGCAAAATTGGTAAAGGAAAAATACAGAGTAGAAAGGAAGGGTTTAACAACAGTAATTGAAGAATTAAAACAAAGGGTTCTTGCCAAAGCTGCAAAAGTTACCCGATACGAACAACGAATAGATCAGTACAGAATAAATAGATTGTTCCGAGTGGATCAAAAGAAGGTCTATCATGAGTTAAATGGAAATGCTAGAAAGAGTAATGGTGACATACCCAATGCAGAGGAAAGTAGAACTTTCTGGAGTGAAATTTGGAGCGTAGGGAAAGAGCATAACAAAGATGCTGATTGGTTGAATGGTCTGAAGGAGGAAATGGTGAATGTTAAACAGAAGAATATTATAATTGATAAAGATATGGTTATGAAGCAATGCAGGAAAATGCCAAATTGGAAGGCACCCGGGCATGACGGAGTGCAAGGGTTCTGGATAAAGAAACTCAATAGAGTGCATGAAAGGATAGCCAGTCAGTTAAACGATATTCTTGATGGGACAAAAGAAATACCAGCTTGGATGACTTATGGAAGAACAGTGTTGTGTCAGAAGGAACCAACAAAAGGAAATGCTGTCGAGAATTTCAGACCAATAACCTGTCTTCCACTGATGTGGAAGCTGCTAACTGGTGTTATTTCGGAAGAGATGTACTGTTTTATGGAAAGCGAAAATTTGCTTCCGGAAGAGCAAAAAGGTTGTAAGAGAAAGAGCAGAGGGACAAAAGATCAGCTACTTATCGATAAAGCAATACTAAAGGACTGTAAGAAGAGGAAGACGAATCTAGCTATGGCGTGGATTGATTACAGGAAAGCCTATGATTTTGTCCCACATAGCTGGATTCTAGAATGTCTTAATATGTTTGGTATTGCTAACAACATTAGGAGCTTTATGGAGAAAAGTATGAAACGATGGAAACTCCTGTTAACTTCAAATGGGTCTGAACTGTGTGAAGTAGATGTAAAAAGAGGTATATTCCAAGGAGACAGTCTTTCCCCACTGATATTCGTGATATGCATGATCCCACTGTCTCTTGTCTTGAGAAAAGTGAATGCATCATATGAATGGAGTAAGAAAGAATTCAAGTTGAATCACCTCCTCTTTATGGATGATCTCAAATTGTTTGGAAAGAGTGAGGACCAAATTGATAGCTTAGTACAAACAGTGTTTGTATTCAGCAAGGATATTGGCATGGAATTTGGCTTAAAAAAATGTGGAGTGATTATTTTGAAAAGAGGGAAGTTGATTACGTGTGACGGAATTCATTTGCCCACGAAAGATATTATGAAAGAGGTAGATGAAAATGGGTATACTTATCTTGGAATTTTAGAGTTAGATGAGATTAAAGAGAAAGAGATGAAACTTAAGGTAGTATCTGAATATAAAAGACGTTTGAGGTTGGTGTTAAAATCTAAATTAAATGGTAAGAATAAGATCCAAGCTATTAATACTTGGGCAGTTGCACTCTTAAGATATGGCGCAGGAATCATAGAATGGAAAGTTGATGAGCTGAAGAAATTAGATAGAACGACAAGAAAGACCTTAACGATGTATGGAGCGCTACATCCTAAGAGTGATGTTGATCGGTTATACCTGAAAAGAAAAGACGGGGGGAGAGGCCTGATTGGGATTGAAACATGTGTAAGATTGGAGGAAAACAACTTAGGTTTATATGTTCGGGAGTCAGATAAATTCCTTTTGAAAGCTGTAAGAAAAATGGGCATAATTAAAACTGTCAATTTAGTAGAGAAAGAAGAATTTAAGAGACAAAGTCAAACAAAACTAAAATCTAAGTGGCATGAAAAAAGAATGTGTGGGCAGTTTGATCGTGAAATGCCTGAAGAAGTAGATAGAGAATTGTCTTGGTATTGGATTGCCCAAAGTGACTTGAAAATACAAACAGAAGCAACGATATTTGCGGCGCAAGAGCAGGCACTAAGAACAAATTATATTAAACATAAGATCGACAAAACAACAGAAAATCTGATGTGCAGAATGTGTGGTGAAAAGGGTGAAACTGTACAGCATATAATTTGTGAGTGCAAAAAGCTTGCTCAACGCGATTACAAGAGGAGGCATGATAACATTGCTAAACTAATCCATTGGAAATTATGTGAGAAATATGATCTTGAAAGGAAGGAGAAGTGGTATGAGCACTGCCCGGAGGGAGTAGTTGAAAATGATGACATGAAATTGATTTGGGATATTAACATACAGTGTGATAATGTTATTGAGGCCAGAAGACCTGATCTAATTGTGGTTAATAAGAAAAGCAAATCTTGTATCATTATTGATGTTGCTGTACCAGGAGATTGTAGGGTGCATGATAAGGAACAGGAAAAGATTGAAAAATATCAAAACCTGAAAATTGAATTAAAAAGGCTTTGGTCACCGAAGAATGCTCGTGTTGTACCAATTGTTGTTGGAGCTTTGGGGTGTGCAAGCAAAAATTTCAAGAGATGGACTGACATGATAAAAATTGAGTTAGACATTGGTATAATACAAAAGACAGCCTTATTAGGAACAGCTAGGATTCTTAGAAAAGTTTTAGAAATGTAAGGAGAAGGAAACCTCTTGGTCTTTGGCTGCTAGTTGTGGCTAGCCCAAGAGGAACAAAGCGGCATTAAGAACAGCCTGTGCAACTGCTACAAACTAAGATAATAATAATAGTAAATAAATAGTATGAACATTATCCAGATGGGGTAATTGAGAGCGAATCGGTGAAAATTTTATGGGATATGACAATACAATGTGATCGAAGTCAGGAGACCGTATATTTTACTGGTGGAAAAGAAGAGCAAGAAAGCTTTGATTATTGATATTGCTTCATCTGGAGGTCGTAATGTAGGAGAAAAGGAAATTGAAAAAGTAGAAAATTATCAAGACCTCAAAAGGGAGGTTATGAAACTGTGGAACCAAAGGAGTGTTGAGGTGATACTTGTGGTTGTTGGAGGACTAGGATCAGTCAGTAAAAAGATTGGAGAATACTTGGAGTAAATTGGGATTAATATTAAGATTGGAATATTACAGAAGACAACTTTGTTGGGAACAGCAAGAATTTTACGACCTTCGGCCATAGGCGATGGCCCACTCTTTTGACTATATTCGGTATAAGATTTGCCTGAGCTAGAAGGATAATACAATAATAATATTAACAATAATAATCATAACAACAAATTAAGTACTAAGTACTATCAAGAATGGCTGTGTATCCACCCACCCTTTTTTGTTCCATTTTGCTTATTCTGTATTTTAAACCATAAACGTTTGTATGTAGAAAACAAAAGAAAACATGCATTTATTCAATCGTACTTTACCAAATTTACTTTCCGAAAATGATGTAGGGTAAAACACCGTTAACCTTTATGTATAAGTCACATAAACAACACAAAAATATGTTCAAAACACTAGGATGCGGCTTATATGAGCAATCTGGAGCTCATATCCGTAAACACTCTCTTTGTTAAAGTTGAAGAGCTACATAATTTTAATTCCTTTAGCCATTAGGTCCATATTTATATAGTTAACCTACATACAGCAATTAGCAACAACTATGATCTGTACAACATCATGCTGAAAATTTTAAAGTAAAAAATTAGCACCCTTACACTAATATACTACTATATTATAAACCTCGATCCTGTAGCATAATGTTCACGTGCTGCATATAGGCACAATGCACGTGAATCACAAATGAGGTCATTCAGTTTGGTGTGAAGCGTATACACTGAAGCGGCGTTCACACAGAGGTGGTACAAAGACAGGGGTTTACAGTGTGTTGGAATGTAGTTTTTTGATGAAACAAAAAAATGTTCAAAAAGCCTTCAACTACTTTATTGAAGGGCGTAAAACTCAATGGGGAAACAGAAAATTATTCTTACAGTCTTCATCGGCTTTAAAAACTGTTTCGCATACCTCGCACTTATCATCTTCATTATCACCAACATCATAATCATTGTACTGAAAATGATTATCATAATTTTAAGGATATTCATTATTTTAAGGATAGGATAACTTGGAAGTCAATTTAAAGAAATCGTCTAACACATGCTAGCCTGTAAAAAGGACGTTAAATCGAATATGATGATGATGATGATGATGATGATTATATCATTTTTTTCCTATTACTCGCAGTGGATGCCAAACTTCTCTGATCGAATTAAAACTATCACAAGTTGCAAATCCTCGCCATTGACTTCAGAAGCAGAAGCATTCAAGGGCCTGAAGAAAACCATTGCAGAGGCCGCTATCTCAGATATAGCTTTAGCAGCTACCCTAAACCAAAACGGATGGCCGGTAGCCTTCTTCTCACGTGCACTACAAGGAAGTGAATTAAATCACTCTGCTGTTGAGAAAGAAGCTCGAGAAATCGTTGAAGCAATAAGGCATTGGCGACACTTCCTTACCGGACGTCACTTCTCTTTAAAGACCGACCAAAAGTCTGTCTCCTACATGTTTAACCAACGCCACAAAGGCAAGTTCACGAATGACAAGATAATGCGTTGGAGAATAAAATTTAGCTGCTACAATTTCGACATCGTTTATCGTCCAGGTCGTGAAAATATTCCGTCTGATACCTTTCAAGGGCCCATTGTGCATCAACTACTCAAGATTCACTCTACAAGCTTCACGATTCATTGTGTCATCCTGGTTTCGCAAGACTCTGGTACTGTGTACGAGCCAAAAACGTTTCTTATTGTTTAGATGAAGTTAAGAAAACAGTCAACTCGTGCACTATCTGCTGGGAGTGTAAACCTACGTTCTACCAACCAGAGGATGAAGCTCATCTTATCAAGGCTATTCAGCAATTCGAAAGAATAAACATCGACTTCAAGGCTCCCCTGCCTACTAACAGTAAGAACAACTACTCCCTGCATGTTGTGGATGAATTCTCTAGATTTCCATTTGTCTTCCCATGTTCTGATGTGTCTACTCCAACAGTAATAAAGAGTCTCACCTTGTTATTCTCTCTATTTGGAATAGCTGGATATATACATTCGGACAGAGCAGCGTCGTTCATGAGCCGTGAGTTACGGGAATTCCTTACCAGCAAAGGAGTAGCAATGAGTCGTACCACTAGTTACAATCCTGTCTGCAATAGTCAAGTGAAGAAATACAATGCTACCCTGTGGAAGGCTCTTACAATGTGTCTCAAATCGAAAGGTCTACCAACTGAGAGATGGCAGGATGTTCTTCTTAATGTTTTACATTCGGTTCGCTCGCTGCTTTGCACTGCTACGAACCAAACAATCCACGAGCGTTTCTTGGGATTCTGTCGTAGGTCTTCTACAGGCAACTCCATTCCTTCATAGATGACACCTCCTGGTCCTTTATCTGTTAAGCGCAATGTCAGAGGCACCAAAACTGATCCAATGGTTGACAAAGCCCACCTGATCCACGCTAACCCACATTATGCCCACATCCGCTATGCTGATGGGCGAGAGACCACGGTGCCCACGAGGAGTCTTGCTCCCTGCGGTAGCTTACCTGAAAAAAATGTTGTAACTCCAGCAAATCCCGAGTCACCACAACCACTGGTCCCTACAGTAGCAACTGAAGTACTTACTGACAACAGGATGTTTACATTGACAATTAGACTGGTTATACAAATGGGCAGGCCCCAACAGCTTTGAGACGCTCTCTGCGTGAACGCTGGCCAGTTGATAGGCTTATAATGCTTATATTATAATAACGTGCAAATTAGTTTTGTTGGTTTTCCTTTGTTAAGGCACCCGCGGTACTCAGCGGATAGACACATTATGTAAAGTCGGCCATGTTGTCTAGCACGAGGTTTTTCTTGATCAAAGCCTCATTTTAGGCCTTAAAACTGCCTCGTTACATTACAATCATCATTATAAATATAATCTCAATATGGTGTACATGACCAGCATATGTCGAAAAAGGTTGTGTGAGGCATTTATCAATACGAAAAAAATTCCTGTACACATAGTTAAATTCTATTAAAAATTTGAACTTGATTTTCGACTGTCGCAAAAATTGATTTCTATTTTTATTTTACGGTGGAACTGGCATTTCATATCAAGATAAAACAGGCAAGTCTTTTCCACAAGCTTAGAATTACAACGATTTATAACCAGATTCAAAATGTAAGCTCGGAAATAGGTAACAGCTGTGATAAATGATAAGTAAAGGCCACCTCAATAGTGTGCACAACTAAAGAAGCACAATTCTAATGACACAAATATGAATATGCATTAAGTCAATTTTAACTTAAGTTTTCAAAAGAACACTATCAGAGGAAACTGTAAGTCCATCTCTCCTTCCTCGGTGTGTCTTTGTTAGTACTGCCACAGTCGCAGATATCATGTGGATACACACTGTAACACAAATATGAAAGTGAATTAACTGGACTCCAACTAAATTCTTCACTTTGGACTTACTGCGGGGTGGCAGATATACTAAAAACGTCGTTTTTCAAAAATGTCTCACGCCTGTCTTAAAAGAATTATTGATAGAATCCTCTGATCAATTTGTCTTGTGCCTATTTAAATTTTGTGCTCGTTAAGATAAATGAGGTGGATATGAAAAAATTTAAAAAACTGCAATGAAATTCCTGTCAAATCAAAATGTAATGTAATAACTGTTTTAGCTTTAAAATGCAAACATTAGCAATATAAGACAAAAACTCAGAAGAATCTTCATACTTCAACAGTTTTTCCATTCATGGCAGTGAATACATCGCCTGGTTTCGTCGCTGCTCCAGATGGCATATTTTCACTCAACGCAATAAGTGCCACTACCTTAATTGGTAAATTTAAACGTGATATTGCATCCATCGCACCCAGCACACATGCTGCGCCACCCATGTCACCTTTCATCAATGACATTCCTTGCGATGGTTTTAGTGAAATACCACCACTATCAAGAGAATGAAAAATATTTCATTAACAATAAAAGTTTTCGCATGGGAGTTAAAACAAATGAACTGTTGTAAAATTACCACTTCGCTCAAAAAGTTAGAAGTAAGTAAAACTGTACCAAGACACAAGATAACCATAGAACAAGTCTTTGTTTATCTTTCCAGCTACCTGAACGTCAATAAAATGTATTGGTGATTTTAAAACATTCAATACGTTAATACGAAAATAAAAAACATTATCCATAAAAAATGCTTTGCAGTATGTACGTACTCACATCGGCCATCTTTCAAGGTTACTTCATAACATTATTTCTAGAACAGTCTGAGACCTAATTACTTAATTTCGAATATACAACATCAGCGTTTAGCTACAGTTCATAGTCTCAGTGCATTTCACAAAATGCCATACATTCCCATATTTGTTGCGTTTGGAGCTTGCTAATGTATCTAGGTTACAGAAAGTTTCTCATCGATCGTACTTCAGTTTATATCTAAAAAAGCCTGGTTCACTTGACATTACATTTAAATGTTTTCTCTTATTTAGTTACCTAGAAGCTTCTCTTATCTTTGTAATAATACAGTGGTACACCCATTACACAATGTTGGCTCTTACAATATTCACAACAAACACATTTTCAATTAAAATGTTTCCAATTCTATTCATTAATGTTGGTATGACTCAGAAAAGACACTGTTAAAAAAAAATATTATTATTATTATTATTATTATTATTATTATTATTATTATGTGAAAAGGGTTTCCTCGGATTTACCACCGGTCTTTGCCTGGTACCGGGGCCTCTCCGAGGCCCTAGGGTCTCCAGATCATTTAATCTGACTTTTCAAGCACCTTTCTCAAAATATGTGCACTCCCTAGAAGAGCTGCCTTCTGTATCGCTTCAAACGACAGTTATAGGTGCTGGATGATGTTCATACCAGCTAGCTTGCCTTTGAATGGAAAAGTGCTGACAAATTTTCCAATATAGGTATTGGCCAACTCGATCGTGACGGTTTTTATATTCGTTTGGTGTTAGTACCGAGCAGC